>RJWM01025387.1:0-29340 GCA_004363535.1 Dasyprocta punctata | reverse complement strand
GTTTGAGGTGCAGCATTAGGTTGTTTATGTGTGTTCTTTCCGTTTTTCTGATATGAGAGTTTAGTGCTATAAATTTCCCTCTGAGGACTGCTTTCATTGTATCCCACAGGTTCCGGTAATTTGTATTTGCATTTTCATTCAATTGTAGATATTGTTTAATTTCTTCTTTAACTTCTTCTGTGACCCATTGGTTGTTTAGGAGGGTATTATTTAATTTCCATGTGTTTATACGGTTATTGTAGGTTTTTCTGTCATTCATTTCCAATTTTACCACGCTGTGGTCAGAAAATATGCATGGAATTATTTCAGTTCGTTTGCATTTACTTAAACTTGTTTTGTGGACCAGTATATGATCTATTTTAGAGAATGACCCATGTGCAGCTGAGAAGAAGGTGTATTCTGATGTTGATGGGTGGAATACTCGGTATATATCTACTCGGTCCAGTTGTTCACAAGCTTGATTCAGTTCTGCTATTTCTTTGCTGATTTTTTGTTTGGTTGATCTATCTCTCTGTGACAATGGGGTGTTAAGGTCCCCTGTCATAACTGTATTATTGTTTATTTGGTTTTTCATGTCTATTAAGATTTGTCTTAGTTTGGTGCTCCCATATTTGGTGCATATATATTTATGGTTGTAATCTCTTCCTCTTGAAGTTTTCCCCTAACAAGTATGTAGTGACCTTCTTTATCTCTTTTGATCATTCTCGGTTTGAAGTTTGCATTGTCTGCAAACATAATAGCTACCCTTTCTTTTTTCTGGGTTCCTGTTGCATGGAGTATTGTTTTCCAGCCTTTGATTTTTAGTCTGTGAATTTCGCTTTGAGTGAAATGTGTTTCTTGTACACAGCATATTGTTGGATTTTGTTTCTTAACCCACTCTGCTAGTTAGTTTCTTTTTATTGGTGAGTTGAGACCATTTACATAGATTGATATAACTGATACGTACTGGCTCATGCCTGTCATGATATCTTTCTGTTGCTGGTTTTCTACATTTTCTGTTTAATTACTTGTCCTGCTTAGTGGTTTCCTTTTGTTGTTGTTCTTAACATTGTGGCTATCTTTGTCTCTTTCTAGACTGTCTTTCAGTACTGTTTGTAGTGTTGGTTTAGTGGCCATAAATTTGTTAGAATTGGTTATTTGAAAGAATAAATAAAATTGGTAAAACCTTAACCAACCTTATTTTAAAAAAGATTCAATTCCATGCATTGAGGAATGAGTAAGTTGGACCAGGGATTTAGCTCAGTGGCAAAAGCACCTGCCTGGCAAGTATGGGGTCATAAGTTCGATCCCCAGTACAAAAAAAAAAAAAAAAAAAAAAAAAAAAAAAAAAAAAAAAAAAAAAAAAAAAAAAAAAAAAAAAAAAAAAAAAAAAAAAAAAAAAAAAAAAAAAAAAAAAAAAAAAAAAAAAAAAAAAAAAAAAAAAAAAAAAAAAAAAGAAAGAAAGAAAAGAAAAGAAAAAAGAAAAGAAAGGAATGAATAGGGTGGAATCACTGCAAATCTTATTGAAATTCAGAAGATCATAAATACCTACTTCAAAAATCTTTACTTTCATAGGATGGAAAATTCAGAAGAAATGGAAGTATTTCCAGATATGTATGAACTACCAAAGCAGAATCAAGAAGATATAAAAATTCTGAATAGCCCAATATCAGTCAAAGAAATTGAAAATGTAACTAAAAACTTAGCAACAAAGGAAAGCCCAATTCCTGATGTATACACTGCTGAAATTCTACAAGAAAATTAGAGATTTAATACAAATACTCCTTAAACTCTTTAATGAAATTGAAAGGGAAGCAATACTCCATAACTCATTCCTGGAGAGTTGGTTCTTTGAAAGATTAAATAAAATTGACAAACGTTTAGCCAACCTTATCAAAAAAAGGAAAGAAAAAACTCAAATTCATGCAATTAGGAATGAAAAAGATAAAGTGACCCTCCAGAAATCCAGAAAATCATCTATATCTACTTTGAAAACTTGTATTCTAATAAGATGAAAAATACAGAAGAAATGGAAAAATTCCTAGATATATAAGAATTACCAAAGCTGAATCAAGAAGATATAAAATCCTGTATAATGCAATATCAATAAATGAAATTGAAGATGTAATTAAAAACCTATCAATGAAGAAAAACCCAGGCCCTGATGTATTCACTGCTGAATTCTACAAGAAATTTAGAGAGGACCTAACACTACTACTTCTCAAACTCTTTAATAAAATTGAAAGTGAAGTAATACTTCCAAATTTCTTCCTGGAAGCAAGCATTACCCTGATACCAAAACTAGAGAAGGACCCAACTAAAAAAGAGAATTACAGGCCAATTTTTCTAATGAACATTGATGCAAAAATCCTCAGTAGGATACTGGCAAACCAACTGCAGCAAAGTGTCAAGAAGATTGTACATCATGATAAAGTGGGATCCATCCCAGAGGTGCAGGGAAGGTTCAACATACATAATTCCACAAATGTAGTACACCATATTAACAGAGTCAAGGCAAAAAATCATATGATCATCTCAATAGATTCGGAAAAAGCTTTTGACATAGTCCAGAACCCATTCATGATAAAAACCATAGAGAACATTAGAGTAGATGGTCTTTAAGTCAGTCTGATAAAAGCCATCTATGACAAACCAACAGCCAACATCATACTAAATAGACTCAAACTGAAAGCTTTCTCTTTAAAATGAAGAGTAAGACAAGGATGTCCACCGTCTCCACTCTTATTCAACAGAGTCCTGGAAACTTTAGGAGGAAAAATTAGAAAAGAAAACAAATAAAAGTAATAAAGATAGGAAAGAAAGATAAATTATTGTTATTTGAGGATCACATCATACTCTACATTGAAGACCCCAAACACTCCACCAAAATCTTAGATTTAATGAACAAATTCAGCAGCCTAGCTGCATACAAAAGCAGCACTCAAAAATTAGTAACATTCCTGCACATGAAAAACAAACTCACTGAGAGAGAAATCAGATAAACAATACATTTTACAATAGCATCCAAAAAAATGAAATACCTAAGAGGAAAAAAATACCTCTGAAAAAGGAAATTGAAGAGGATATTAGAAAATGGAGATTTATATCCTTTGCTTTTCCCTTCTCTCTTTCCCCCTTTTCCCTTCCCAATTATTTTTGCTCTTTGAGCTGTTTTTTACCCTTACATAGTATTTATTATAGATTTTGGAACATATATACTCAAATATATATATATATATGTGTGTGTGTGTGTGTGTGTGTAAGATAACTAAAATGAACACACTGCTGAATGTATTCATTATTGAGAAAGAACAATTAATACTCATATGATTAGATCAATTTTACATATCTATATCTGTTAATGTAAACAACCATTTTGAAGATAATGATACACAATATTGCAACCATTGTCAAATTTCTATCATCCTGTTTTGTAAACCTGCAATGTTACTGTTGTGCATTTACTCTAGTCGTTTGTCTCTTTTGCTTTTTGTCTTTGTTATATGTGTCTTTTTTTCTCTTAAATAAAAAAAAAAGAAAATGGAAAGATATTCCGTGCTCTTGGATAGGAAGAACCAATGTAGTGAAAATGGCCATACTTAAAAAAACTTTTGTACAGATTCAATGCAATTCCAATCAAAATTCCAATAGAATATCTCACAGAATTAGAGTAAATAATCCTAAAATTCATCTGAAGCCAGAAGAGACCTAGAATAGCAAAGGCAACCCAGGGCAACGAACACAAGACAGGAGGCAACACAATCCCTTACTTGAAATTATACTATAAAGCTACTGTAAGAAAAACAGTGTGGTACTGGTTTAAAAAAAAAGACCCAAAGATCAGCAGAACAGATTAGAAGATGCAGCTACAACTCCAGACACAGTAAGCCACCTTATTTTTAACAAAGGTGCCAAACACATTCACTGGAAGAAAGATAGCCTCTTTAATAAATGGTGCTGGAGAACTTGGCTCTACACATTCCAAAGATTCAAACTGGACCCATATCTTGCACCAACTACCAAACTAAAATCAGAATGGATCAAAGGTCATAATACTAAAATAAAAACATTAAATCTACTGGAAGATAAAGTCGGTAAAACTCTTGAAGACATTGGTGTAGGCAAAGACTTTATGAACAAAACCCTGTTCGTACAGGAACTATCACAAAGAATCAACAACTGGAATCCCACCCTATTGAAAAGGTATTGCACAGCAAGTGAAACCACCAATGGAGTGAAAAGACAAACCACAACATGGGTGAAAATGTTTGCTAGCTGTGCCGCAGACAAAGGATTGCTATCGAGAACATATAAAGAACTCAAAAAAAGCAGTCCTTCCAGATTTAAATACCTGATCCAAAATGGACATCTGAGATGAATACACACTTCTCAAATGAAAAAATATGAACAACAAATAAATATGTGAACAAATATTGAACATCACTGGTCATTCAAGAGATGCAAATTCAAACAACACTGAGATTCCACCTCACCCCAGAAAGAATGGTTATTATCAAGAAATCAACCAATAACAAATGCTGGATTGGCTGTGGGGGAGAAAGGAATGCTTCCCCACTTTTGTTGGGAATGAAGACTGGTGCAACCACTTTGGAAATCAGTGTGGAGATTCCTCAAAAAACTAGGACTAGAGGGCCCATTCAACCTAGCTGTTCCCCTTCTGAGTATCTTCCTAAAAGAATTAAAAGCATTATACCACAGTGATATATGTGCACCCATGTTTATAGCAGCACAATTTGTAAGAGCCAGTTCTTGGAAACAACATAATGCTCATTGACTGAGGAATGGATAAAAAAGATGTGGTATTTTTATATAATGGAGTACTACTCAACCATAAAGAAGGATAAATTGGATTCTTTTATAGCTAAATGAATGAAACTTGAGACCATATTGATTAGTGAAATAAATAAGACATACAAGAGTAAATTTCATATTGTCTCATTAGTGTGAGAAGCTGAAAGAAACAATATATGTATATGTGTATGTATATAAAAATAGTTAAGATACTTATACTACTGATTTCTCTGAATTTACTGAAGAGAAAAATTTATGCTGGTATTGTTTAGACAATTGAATGAAGATATCTTGTGCTCTGGGTGAATGATTTGGGGATGACAATGTGCAATGTATGTACCACTGTTGCCTCCTGATTGACATGTTTTGAAATTATTTTTTAGTTTTTTTCTTCTTTTTTTTTTCCTCCTTGAAATAAAATAGACTTGGGGGGGAAAGAAATTATATTACAAAGCTACTATAATAAAATCAGCATGGTACTGGCAATAAAGCAGATTTTAAGGATCAGTGGAACAGATTAGAATATACAAAAACAACTGCAATCTATGCCACCTTATCTTTGACAAAAGGTCAAATATATTTACTGAACAAAGGTAGCCTCTTTAATAAATGGTGTTTTAAAACTGGATCTCTACAAACCAAAGACTAGGATTAGACCCATATCTATCACCATGCACTAAATTAAAGTCAAAATGAATCAAAGATCTCCATATTAAAACAGAAACACTCAATCTACTGGAAGAGAAAGTAGGTGAAAACCTTGAAGACAGGTGTAGGCAGATTTCTTGAACAAAACTCAAAGTGCAGAGGAAAAACTTCAAAGAATCAACAACTGGGATCTCATCACCAACAAAGTGAAAAGACAACTCACAAGGAAAAGTTTCAGCCAAGTATCCCTCAGACATTGGACTTCTAAACATGCCTATAGATCATATAAAGAACTGAAAAAAATCAGACCCTGAAATTCAAAGGCTCAATCCAAAATGGGCACCTGAGATGAATACACACTTCTCAGATGAAGAAATAAAAACAACCTATAAATATATGCAAAAAGTTAACATCACTGCTCAGTTGAGAAATGCAAATTAAAGCAACACTAAATTGCCTCTCGCCCCAAAAAAGAATGGATATTATCAAGATATCATCCATTAACAAATGCTGAAGTAGCTGTGAGGAAAAAGGAACTCTTCTCCACAGTTGGAGGGAGTGCAGATTGGTACAACCACTGTGGAAATAAGTATACAGATTCCTCAAAAGCTAGGATTAGAGGTCCCATTCAACACAGCTAGTGCCCTTCTGAGTATCTTTCTAGAAGAATTAAAAACACCATACCACAACAATATAGTACACCCATGTTTGTAGCAGCACAATTTATAATAGGTAAATATATTAATGCCCATTAATTAAGGAATGGATAAAAAGATATATTTTTATACAATGGGGTACTACTTAGTCATAAAGAAGGATAAACTTGAAACTTTTATAGGTAAATGGATGCAACTGTATTCATAAGTGAAATAAACCAGATTCACATGTGCAAACAGTGTATTGTCTCCCTGCGGTGAGAAAGTGAAAGAGTAAATAAGGTCTAAAATGCACAGTATATATTGTGAAATGGGAAGAAATAGTTCAAAAGCAAAAGGGATCTAGATTGGGGAAAAGGTGAAAGGATGCAAGTGAAAAGAAAAAAAATGCAGGTCGGTTATAAAGTTAGTGCCTCTTAGTTCATGAAAAGGAAGATTTGTGCTAATATGTGCTAGAAAAATTTTAATGCCCATATCTTTTACTCTGAATAACTACTTTAAAGGCAACAATATGCAATGTATTAATGATTGTTATTCTCCCATTATTTTGTTATGAAATAAATTTTTATCCTATTTTCCATAAAAAGAAAATAAATATTATATGCTATATTAGCATATAAGTAAATATGGTACATCAGTCAATATCAAACTTTATGTGATTAGAGAAATCTTTCTTATAGAAAGGAAAGACTGAGCATTATCCAGACAATGGGTAAATAGCAAATGAGAAAATTTCATCAGTATAAATAAAGCCTGCTATAATTAAATAAAAATTAACAAAGCAAAGATATCAAATTCAAGAGTGAAAATGGAAAGAGGTAGGGTTGGTGAGCTAAGAATGGTACATGTCATGTATGACTGGACAGATAAAGAATCTGAACTTCATCTTAAGAATACTCATTGAAGTATATCAAGTATGAAAATATAATTATATTTACATTTTAGAAATATGTTTTTGGCTATATAGAGAATATATAGGTGAAGTCAATGATAAATACTAGGAAAACAGATTGATGGTAGACCACTGAAGAGATATGGATAAGAAACGAGAAGTGGGAAATAGATAATTTTGATAATATTTGGTAGATGAATAGTTAGAACTTCATGCTTGGCTAGTTGCTGGGAGTGAAGAACAGACAAGACCTAAGAATAAAGCTCAGGTTATGTTTAAGTAAACTGGATGAGGGAGTTTTATCACTCACTGATATGGGGAACAAAGGAGCATGCTTGAAAGGTATTATGCTGTTTCATTTTGTATATATGAGATAGGTTTATACTTGTAAAACTCAAGAAAATCTCTCCTTTGTACCTTTTGTGTCTAGGAAAATGTGAAAGATGTTGGACTCCCTGTTTACCTACCACTGAAATGACCAGTTTCCTTAAAGGGAAGTAAGGGATCCTACACAAAACCTTAAGAACAGACATCAAATCTTCTCTATTCATTTTTCTGAGTCTTCTACTTTGGGTTGTGTATTAGGTATGTCCTGATTTTCTGCTTTACAAATATAGCAGCCATACAGACAATTCATTTAGCTTCTTTTCTTAGCCTTAGTTCTTAATCTCTTAGATTAACAAAAATAATCCCCACCCCATTGCATTCACACTCTTGAGTATGGGCTGAACTTTTTAACTCACCTCAAGGAATTGGGTACAGCAGAACTAATGTGATGACACTCCCCAATTAGGTTAAAAAAAAACCTGTGGTTTGTGTTGAGTGCTATATCTGATTCCCTCTCTTCAATGTCTCATTATGGAGGAACACCACAGATGTCATGTTTTAGCATAAGACAGCCCCCTGAAAATGCATGTGTGGCAAAGATTTGAAACCTGCCAGCAACCATGTGAGATACTGACAATGTATAACCTTCCAGTTGAGAACTGAGATGACTGCAGCCATGCTTGACCACTCAATTGCAGTTACATATAATATCCCAAATCAGAATCATCCAGCTAAACTGTCACCAGATTCCTGATCCTACCAAGCTTTGAGATAACTGCTTCTCATTCCTAGCCCCTAAATTTTAGATGAATTTGTAATTAATACACTAATCTGTTACTCATGAACTTGGCTTGTTGCCTAGGCAATCAGATTGAGTCATATAAGTAGTGTTTGACGTGTAGGAATGAGAAAATGGCAATTGACGTCATAAGCTATTTTATTTTTTAAAGAGTTAAAATAATACATTAACATATCTTTATATGACAGAGAAATAACATCAGAACCCTTCTGAATGTGACTATCAGCCTCACCTCCAGAGATAACTGGTGCTGTTGAGCTCTTCAATGGTTGTGTAATTTAAAGGCTGAGAGACTGGTTTTATCTTGAAGTCAAGATTTAAATCACTGGACAGTTTTTTTTTTTTTTTTGGAAAGACTTAAATCAATAAAACCCTTTGAAATGAAACCTTGATCTATGAAGAAAGAGTACTCTCTATTTCTTGTATGCAAGGCCCCTGATCAAAGAACAGAATTGTGACTATGACCCAGTAAGTTTGGCTCCAGAGCTACCTTCGGTGTATCTTTTGAGTTACTTTTAGAGCATGAGTTAGAGGCTGGAGACTGATTTAACAACAGAGGGAAGAAAACATTTAAATCCTTAACCCACCCCTTGAATTTGAGCCATTAGTCCCACAAGTTTTCTTTGCCTCTTGTATCTAAAAAAATTCAGGCATGTTTTACCACTCTGAGGGACATGGCTGCTGCCATCACTAGGTAAATGAAGGTCTTGCTAGCTAAGAAAGGAAGTGCCTGGCTAACACCCTCTTCTCTGGTTGTATAAGACAGGGATCCAAATAAGGAAGTGATAAGAGGAGGGCAAAAGATGTCAGTCCAGCAGGTGATCGTTCAGGGCTTCATGCTACATGCTATAAGTGGTTTTAGATTTCCAGAGAAGAAACAAGTCTCTCCAATACAGAGCAATTACAGGTCACAGCCCTATGGCCTGGCTGGTTTTATCAATCTGGCAGTTTAGGGTCAATGCAAAGGACATCCCCAGCACCTGAAAAAGGAAGAGGAAGCATGAAGCTGTCATAAAAAATCATTCCACTCCCAACTCTAAAAATCGTCTTCATAGAAAAAGAAAACATCTAACACATAGAGATAATCCTTCTCACCTTCACTTCCAAGACTCTCTTAGGAGCTCTGTCTTTTAGCTTAAGGATAGCAGTGTGTAAAGATGTGGGGAAGATGATGGCAACATGATGAAGTATAAAATGTTGGGACAATTTTGTTTTCTTAAAAAATCACAGAACCTCTGCTGCTGTCCCAGGCAAGTTCTGCTTCCTGAACTCTCTGCAGTGAGTTGTCTCCCTCCCCCATGCTCTAGCTTCTTTGGTTTCCAAGTAGAGAGACACTTTTTCTCTCAGCTTCTTGATTAAGCTTTAAATAATCTGTGATATACCCAATACTTGGCTGGAAAAATGTTAGACATATCACATAACAACAACGAAAGAACACAAACTATTCTCAATTCACCCTTCATTTGTCAAACTCAGCACAGAAACAAAGAAATGACTACAACTCCCATAATCAATTCTTTCTTAGAATACAAGGTCAGATTTTTAATGAGTTCTATTTCATCAATCACATTCTTTTTCAAGTGAGTCGGAAAGGGGTGAAAGTAGGGTTTTGCCTGGGTAGCTTTTAATTTAACGGTGAATCACTCTTAACTCTGAGGGCAAAGTTGGATAAATAGGCATTCTTATAATTTATTTTCTGTATGCATTAAATCAAACTGGTAATAACACCATTTGCTACTTGACTGGAGAATTCATACACTGATAAAATAGATAATATTCATTATTCACCTATTATGTACCTAGTACTATTCTAAAACTTTACATGACTCAAGTAATTTAATTCTCACTGAATTACTAAAATTAAACTCTTACCTGGATCATACATATGCAGATGATAATTATTCCAATATACAGGAAATTGGAATGAAACCACTCTTGCGTTTTCATATAGCAACCCTAGGAAGAAATTACAAGTACAAGTGATACTGCTCTATAGTTCAACTTTATGAGGAGGATTATTTGGAAAGGTCATTTTTATTTTGTTTTATGTAATACAAAGAGATTTAAGTCATGTATTATATTTTTTTGTTTGGATGGATAAAGAAATCAGTATAAAGTAGAGAATATTAAATTGGAGACTTCTAGTGGTATTGTCAGTACAATGGCAGTTAATATTGAAGTGCTAGATCCTTACCCACAGAATTAAACTAGCTCCCAAGATGTAGGTTAACAATAGATGTCCTTAAACCAGGCATGGTGGCACATGTCTGTAATCCCAGCACTTGAAAGGCTGAGGCAGGAGGATCGTTGCAAGTTCGAGACCAGCCTGGACTACAAAGTGAGCCCAAGGCCAGCTTGAACTGATAGTGAGATCCTGTCTCAAAAAGCCAAAAAGCAAAATAAAACAAAACAAAACAATAGATGTTCTTATGTTCTTTGAACACGGCGCTCATCTAATATTGAAAAACATGATATAGGTTATGCAATTCTAGGATTAACTTGCATGTCAATAACTGTCATAGCCCTACCACCTGCCAGAGACACTGTTGTTTGGTGTGAGCCTCTATTTTCCTCCAGATCAAAAAAATTCTGGATTCTCAGACCACCTCAGGAGTGGGTCATATGTGGTAAGGACAGGATCTTACAGATTTTGTCTGATTAGAAGATGGCTTTTCTGGTTGGAATATAGGTGGGTTGTTTTAGCAGTTTAAATGACTAACTCATTCAAATGCTTGCTAGGTAAGTGCAAGGTCGTGAGTTCGATCCCTGGTACCAAAAAAAAAAAAAAAAAAAAAAGACTATTTCCCAACCCTTCACCCCTTTGTTTATAGTTATTTCGCTAAGGCACTAAATCCCACCATCTCCAATGGAGTAGAAACATAAATACCAAAACTCAAAGATATGAATATTAAAAACTTTGCCAAAAAATTACCTTGACTCCTTGTTCTGAAGGGCAAGATGCTGGCGGGTGTCCAGTCCAGTCACTTGTTTGATTTACACCACAACAATGCAGCTAAAAACCAAACTCCCCAAAACATGACAGTTAGATTGAAAAAATGAGAAACAGAAAGAAAACTAGAGCTTAGAAAAAGAGTGGCCATTCAGATCTGACTCTATAGCAGAAACTCCAGGATTGGTCTACTACCATGGACTCCTTATAACAAAGTCCTTTCAAATCTGTGTTACAACTTTATTCATATCAGATTTCTGTGAAGTAGAGAGGTTAGATTTAATTTATTCACATTTTATCAACACAAATTGTGTAGCCATGGGACTTTATAAAGGAAGATCAAGCTGACCACATCTAGATTTACCAATAGACCACAGAACACATATATAGATGATGATGATAGATAGATAAATAGAGATAGATAGATAGACAGATAGATAAAGAGTGGGTATGAGGAATGGGGCACTGAGGAGCTAAGTAACAAGCTTAATTTGAATGATGGGAATTCAACAGAGATGTCTTGTATTGTACAATTGCTGGCTTTGGTAAACTTTTAGAAAACAGGTGAACTAACCCAGTTTATGATATATTTAGGTTTCCTTCATGTCTTATTAGGGTTTGAACCATGCACTTAGCTGAGTTGGTAAAGGATGAACAAGAAAATATAGAGAACTTTGCACCAGTCAGACTGACTCCTCCCTCCCATTTTTATTACCAAGGAAATATTCTGGACCTAAGGATCACAGTCAATAGACTGAAATTTCCAGGAAAGGAGTACTCATTCCCAGGGATTAAGGTTGGGCAATGAAGTTTGGGCTGGTCTGAGGAGAATTCCATCGGTACTTACAAATGACTGGATAGAGTCCCATGCCGCCTTGGTGCTGTTGTCTGAGTAGTAACGTTGGATGCTCTCAGTCAGGCCTTCAGCCACATAGCTATTCAACTGGGTGGATTATGTGCCAGGTGAGAAGGTATTGTAAAAAGCAAGTGAGTTCAAGGAATAAATGGGGTAGTAAGACCACTTCTCCCTCCTTTCCAAATGTTTTCTTAAGAACTATGAAAGTGAGAGGAGAGTGTACTATGTGTAAGGGAAGAAGTGCTGAAGATAAGATAGCATTGAAGGAAAAAGTATGCAATGGACTCTTGTCTTTCCAGAACTATGGTTTCACATTGGAAGGAAAGGGATGATTAGAGCAAGGACTACCCTTGAGCACTGATGCATTCTTCATGACCAGTGAACAAGGAAAGTACTTGAAAGACAAACCTGTTTTACTGTTCTTTCCAGTCACCCTTCAAGGAACACTCAAATGCAATATCTTTTATAACATTTTTCTTTCCATAATTACAATATATCTCTCTTTCTACCATCCTCCACTTGATTCCTACCTCTATTACAGGATTTATTCTGTACTACACTCTCTTGACTTCCTGCAATATGACAATGATTTTTGTTCTTTATAACTTACCTTCTGTTCATGCACAAAAAGCAGAATGGCTAAGGTCACCTCAGTAAGGAGAATAATCAGCAGCAGGACAAAGAACTGGTAAAAGAAGAGACATAACGATAGTTACTCAGGGAAGATCCAGCCAGGACTCTACACATAAGTAGGGTATTCCTTTTTCTGCTTCCTCAGACCTTTGTATGCCTTCTCTTGTTTTATGAGAAATATGTGTTCTTTTCCTATAACTACATTTTAAAGGGCAGATCAGCAGTCTTGTGACTTTGTTCTCTGTTGTCCATTATGCCCATCAGAATAGCAGGCATGTAATACATATTCAACATTATCCATTGAACAAACAAAGCATTTACCACCTATTGATTGCAACCTGTTGAAACAGTTGAGCAAAAGACAGCAAACTAAACCATGTGTCTTTACAGTTTGCTGATTGGTATTTTCTACTAGACCCAGGCTACCACAGGGAGAAGGATAAATGGTGGTGAAGGTTGAGAAGTACCCTATTCTGACTGGAGAAAAGAGAAGAACTATTATGGTTTAGATCTGGACTGTCTCCCGAAACTGTCATGCATTTTGAGGCAGGACTTTTAGAACGTGATTGGATCATAGCTATCTTCGACTTACTGCTAGGAGTAGGGGCCTAGTTGGAGGTGGGACTTGGACAGCATGACTTGGAAGGGTATACCTCCCTCTCCAGCTTCTCCCTCCTCTCTCTGACTCCTGACCCCTAACTTGAGCATATTTCCTTCACAGCAGCCCCTTCCACTATTCTGTTTCTGAGTTTCAGCCTGGCAGTGATGAACTGAAACTCCTAAAACTGTGAGCCAAATAAACCTCTCTTCATTTAAATTGTGGATATTGAATATCTCATTCCAGTAATGAGAACGTGATTGAGACAGGCTGTAATCATAGTCCCAACTCCCTTTTGTCTGCATCTTTCGATGCTTACTCCCTTTATACCATTTATGCAAAAACAATTTTTTCATTGATTTCTTCTTTCTCCTTTTTTATTGCCACACCAATTTTGATTCTTCAAAGTCTACCCTTCTATCACCTATTGTTTTCCATCAGTCTAAAAAAATCTTTGACAATAGGGACTGGTTTTCTTTATTATTATTCTTTTACTTAGCTCTAGTTTAATTATTGAACTGCAAGGGAAAGAAGATTAATTGAATGACTTAAAAAAGAACCAAGGTGATCAGGATTAGAGAGGCACAGTTCTACCAAGCTCTGTCCTGGGAATACCAGAGATACATAGCACTCTTTCACAAAATTTGCACACAAAACCTAAGTCTGAGGGTGCTTTTTAGGAAGGTTACATGACAGGGAATAATTGAGAAGCTCTAGCACCTCTCACATTTGACCTCAGTGACTGAAACTGCAGTCATCATCTAAGTCGGGTCACTCTCACTATCGAGTGTGTTGGGCATATATGAGATAAGGAAGCATCCTCTGCTGTTTGAGGACCTCCATGCTTAAGAAAGTCTAATGATTATTTTTCTATCAGTTAGCAATTCTAAGTAAGATCCCAAGTAGGTCCCAAAATGAGAATTTAGGCAGATGGATGACACTTGACTTCAACCAGAGTTGAAGAAAAGACTAAGTTCTGTGAAGAGAATTATAATGATATGAGTCTTTATTAACAATGGACAACAGATGCCAAGGAAGACATTAATATTCTCTCACACCTATTTCTAGGATCCCAGTCATAGACAAAATATTATTAGTCTGAATAGACTTGGCCTATCTGAGGTGCGAACTCCATACTTTCCCTATGCTTATAGGTGACCTACCAAGAAACCTACTGTCTAGGACTTGAGGCATTATCTCCCCCTCCCCTGATTTAGAGCATCACAAGATGTAAGGACTTACCGACATAAGCAGACACTTATTCTCCTTGATAGAGCCCATGCAGCCCAGAAAGGCAACCACCATGATAATGGAACCAACGATGACAAGAATATTCCCCAATGTCAGGAAGGGAAGTTTATGGAAGAGAACACCAAAGTTGTTGTGGACCAGGAAGTAGATCCCAAAGCCCAAAATGCAACATCCACATAACTAAAAGGAAGAATTCAATAACATTCTGAGATAAAGTGTAGTTTTTGAGTATCTTCTCATTCACATTCTCAATTTCCTGAGATCAAAATCACCTCCTTTTATAGATTCTGTCAAGACTCTCATTAACAGCTTTACCCAGTTTCCCCACAGTTCTAGAAAAGAAGAAATTCCTGTATTTTCACATGTATTCCCACTCAGATCTCATCCTACCCAAATCCAGATACCAAGGAAAGGTCACCCCTGTGAGCCACACAATGCTTCCACCATATACAAACTAATTTTATGCTCCATATATCCTACTCCTTATCCCTCAGTTGCTCACACATTCCTTTTGGAACTTAGGGCCTTGTAGAGGAGATGATTCACTTAAGGAAGTTCATCTTCCTGGGCAAAATCTACAGAAGCCAAATTTATAAGAATCTTCTTATAGACACATGAGCCCCAAATCATCCTATATATAAAATTCAATTGCTAGACTTAATACAGTGAAGCCTTTCCAGAAAAGGTGACTTCATTTTCAATGAGCTATTCTTCCAAGGTCCCAGGGGAAAAAACATTCTAAATACCTAAATTTTTATCTGTTTCTCATCTATGGCTGTCAGCTGTGAGCAGCAGTCTGAAGACCCTGAAGAGAAACAACACCTCTATTAACAACAGCACTGCTATCTTTCAGATTTGTAAGCTTATCTTACAGTAGGATGGGAAGAAGGAGGAAATTATTACTCCTTTCTTCTTAGGGTTGGTGTGCAAGACATGACCAAAATATGCATGAGTTTCATTTCATGCCAGACTCTTTTTATTTTTTTACATTTTTATTTATTATTATTTTTTTAAGACAGGGTCTCTCTCTGTAGTTCAATTCAAGCTGACCTTGAACTCACTATGTAGCCTAGGCTGGCCTTCAACTCAGGGTGATCCTCCTGCTTCAGCCTCCTGAGTTCTTAGATGACAGGCATATACCACCAGACCTGGCTCATGCCAGACTCTTTAGAGGAGAAGGAAGGTGAGCTTACTAGGGAAGAGGTTAGCTCAACCATGTTCAGAAGAAACACACTTACCCAAAAGAGCAAGTTGAAGAAAAATAGGACATACTTCAGCAATTTCAAGCTACTCATCCCCATGCTGTAATATCCTTGCCCTAAAAAATATAGAAGACAGGAAGTAAGTGACCTGACTCTACAACGTGGTACCAGAGATGCAATGCACACATTATTAGAGTTAAGGAATACCAGCATCACCTTGGGTTTGAGCTTTGGTTCACCTCTGATGTTTCCCCAAAGCTCCTGCTCTCTTAATTTCTTAGTTGAGATACCAATTGGCTCATGGTGAACACTTCCAATTCAGCAAACAATACTTAATATCGGATTAAGCACTATAACGGTTTGATTGGCCAGTTTCTTAAATGCCTCAAGATTTATATACATGTTAAATTTGGCTTGTAAATCTCTATATCTGAAAGTGAGGAGGAACCATGCCTATGCCTTTTTATTACTTTTATTGCAGAAACATTTATTATATTTTCTGTTCTGCATGTCATGGAAGATGGGGTTGTGACTACGTAGTTACTATCCTCCAGAAGATGTCAGTCTTTCAGTAGAAATAAAACAGGCCAACAACTACACAATGAGGATATAAAAACAGAGCAATGATTTTTTTTAAAAAAATGGAATATCATTTTCTAAAGGGAGATATCTAAGCTTAATATCTGTTCCTCAATTCTAGAGATCCAGATAGAAACTTCTTAAATTTTCTCTCAGATTTAATAAAATCCTATAGAGAGATTCGTTTTAAAACTATGCATGAAATTGACATATAAAGCAGAACATCAATTTATGCTTTTATTTTTCCTTTTCCAGTTCAAGGGTTGTTTTAGCATTTAATAGTAGTTTCTTTATAGTGACAAGGTACCCAAGAATCACATGGTCATAAGAGATGGTTTGTCCAAGATAAATAACCCTAGTGAACTACTTCTATTCCATAATGGAATAAATGTTTGTTAAAAACACCAACTATTTATATAGTATATGTCTTATAACTTGTCCTTCTTCTTTTTCTTTCCTCTTTTCCTTCTTGCCTTGATCCTTAGGATTATTCTTAAATTTACGCTACTCATTTAATCAAATTTAAATAAAATTAATACAATTATAAATGTTTTTGGATGTACTTGGGAAGTTAAAAAGGATGATAATTTGCTATACAGATCTTTGAATCTAAACTTGAATTTGCCTCTCACATGTGCCACAAAATAGCATTGTGAATTTGAAGCCAAGATGACATTTCCAGTCAGCTTTTCCTTATGCACAATAGAGCAATACTTACATCTTATGGGGTAGATATGAAGATTGAGCTATCTTAACACAAAGCATATTACATGATTAATAATAAATTGAATCCATGTTTATTTAGTCTTAAAGGACCACTCTATCAGGAGTGAATGATGGATTTATGTGTTTCTCAGGCCTTTATCAGTATTATTCTGATAAAACATCTCATAGACTAAAATACATTTATGGGTAGATAATCTTATCCATCTTATCTACAATTTTTAAAATCAATTTAACTCCTAGAATATTATTATTGCTTAGATCTAAATGTCCCCCCAAAGTCTTATGCTTGGAGGTGAAACCTGGCTGAAAATGGCAGGTTAGTTGGAGCATAATTTGAGTATATTCTTGTCCTAGTGTTATAGGCAGTTGAGTTAATTAGAAATATTATAGGCAGTCAGACAGGGCTAAGCCCTCAAAGGAGCCAGTGCAACTATGGGGGAAAACAAACACCTCCCACTATGGGCCAGATCGCAAGACAAAAGACAAAACAAATGGAACAATACCCTACAGCTAAACATCAGGGATTGATATTCTAAATAGGTATCCATTATCTTGAGGAAGCTAGGAGTCACTAGCCCAATCCTCTACAGGCAAAGACCTTATTCTATATTCATGCCCATTTGCTATGTGACTTGCTTCCCCATTTGTTCCATATTTAATCAGTTTTACCTGAACAATTACACTTGTAATTGACCGTAGTTCTGTCCCATCTCATGCCCGCCTGCTTTGCAAATTTCCATTTTCCTCCACCTCACCTAGTGGTTTCGCTCTATAAAAGTCCCTGGAAAAGACAGTCTTTGGCAACTCACTCGGAACCCCTTCTGTCTCTCTCTCAGACAGAAGCTTTTTTTCAATTATATTTTTTTCTTAACTTCTGTTGTTCCTAAAATTCATTCTTTGATTTTAGAGAACACAAACTCATATCAGACACTGTAGGTTGGGAGTTTTTTTCCTCTATATCACTAGCTTCTCCTTTTTCTCTCTTCTTGCTGCTCTCTCTGCTCTCTGTCTCTCTCTTTCTGTCTCTGTCTCTGTCTCTCTCTCTCCTTCCTGACTGCCATGGTTTGAGACTGCCTATCCCATTTCTGTCTTATAGACAACAGACCATGAACTGAAACCATTAGTCAAAATAAACCTCTTCTCCTTTAAATTGTGGGTGTCCAATATTTTGTCAGTGAAGCTAACTAATACAAATTTGATTTCTAGAGTGAGGTTATTATTACAGACATACCTGACCATGTGGCATAAAAGCTGTTAGAATTGGTTTGTGGGAGGAGTTTTGATCAGTTTGGAGATGCTGACTACAAGAGCTATAAAATGTTGTAAACTGAGGTTGATGGGAGATTTTTGTCAGAGCTCAGAAGCTTACAATGCTGAAAGTAAGATAGGTAATAAGACCAGACTCAGGAGATTTCAGTTGGGAACAAGAACTCCTCATTGGCAGTTGAACTAGAACCCATGTGTGTTACATCCTGCCCTCTTACACACAAATTGACAAAATTGCCTGGGTTTTGCCCAGGTTCTGAGACTTTGTAGTAGACTGAGAACAAAGATGATGGACTAATTAGTCTGGCAAGTAAAATTTCAAAGCAGCCCAACATTCAAGCTGTGGTATGGGTATTACTGTCTGCTTTTAGTCAGCTCTAAAGTAAAAATCAGGAACAAAATGTACTTATAAAATGTCTGCAGTTTCATCAGAAGAGAAGCACCTACAAAATGGGAGTAAATGAAAATGTGGTTTCTGAATAGATTAGCATTTAAAAAAAAGCCAGGAACTTTGCATCAGGACAATAAAATAGCTTAAAGACATCTCAGGAATCAGCAAAACTCACCCTTCTCAGGGTCAGAGGTACAAAAGGATAGATTATTCATTTCAAAAGAAAGAATAACAAGTGTTCTGATCACTCAGGCCTACTGAGTGAAGTGCTTCGTAAATTCATTCATCTTGGCATTCAGTGGCACTCAGTGGAATGTCTGCTGAACATCTTACAAGCCACAGACATTAAGCAAACTCAGCCCAAGAGAGATACCATGAGGTCTTCAATCATTAACACCACTGGGGCATAGCTGCCCAAGTCATTTGGAGCTCACATCTCACTGCTACCTGCCCTGACTATTAAACATGCAGCTACAGGATTTAATATTTGCTTTGTTGGTTTTAAGTCTTGGTTTGGTCCAATTTCTATTTCCTTTCTGCCACTCGAAACAAGAATTTAACTTTCTTTTTTATTTTAACAGGGACACATACCTAAGAGTTTACCTTGAGTCTCAGAGGAGACTTTGAGCTTAGACTTTTCAGCACTGATGGAACTGTTAAGACTTTGGCAACTCTTAGATGTAGACTAAATGCATACTGTGTAATGAGAAGCACATGAGCCTTTTGGTGGCCAGGGGTAGAGTATTATGCTTCAGATCTAAAACATCTTCCAAAATTCTCATACTTGGAGGTGTGGTGTGGTGAGCAAAGATGGGTCATTTAGTACGTGATTTAGAAGAGTGTATTCTCATCCATGGATTTCTCTCTCTCTCTCTCTCTCTCTCTCCCACCCTCTCTCTTCCTACTTTCTGACTGCCATGGCTTGCACATTTTTCTCCACCATGCCCCTCTGCCAGCCTGTTTCTGTCTTGGAACCAGTTAACTATAGACTGAAGTCATAGCCAAAATAACCTCTCCTTGTTTAAATTGTAGATGTCACATATTTTGTCCCAGCCATAGAAAAGCTAGCCAAGACAAATGTGGCATTTGGCCATCCTCATTTCCAAATTCTTTCAAATTGTTGCTTCTACTTTTTGCATAACATATGGCAAGCAGTAAAAGAACCAAATACATGCATTCCTAAAAACAGAACCAGCTGCCATGAAAACTGAATTTTTTCAGTTGAATTAATCAAGAAAATTTCTTGGGATAGTTGAAGTTTAAGTAGACATATTTAAATGAATATATCCCTCTGAACAGCCAAATGATGGCTATTATGATTCTCTGTAGCCTAGAGCTGTGTTGTGCTTTTGAGCACTTGAAATTTGGCTAATCTGAATTAAAATTACTATAAATGTAAAATCTAGATTTAGTACAAAATGATTATATTAAAAATTTTGTGTAAATTCTATTTTGAAATGATAATATTTTGGGAATATTGATATATTGTCAAAATTAATTTTACATTTTTTATTCTAATGAAAATAAAACAGGGACCAAATTTGCCCTCTCACTTGAAACAATAAATGTACAGATTAGAAATTGATGGTTTACAAGACAACAGACACAAAACAATGAAGGACAGTGACCCCTGAAAGATGGAACATGAATATTCATTCATGAGTTCTATGATTACACCAATTTACTGCACTGACAGTTTTAAGACAATGAGACAGAGAGGAGAATCCTGGGAGATTCCCTTGATGAGGAAACAAAACTGAGATTCTAAGGAGACCAAGGCATCTGTGGTTCACAGGTTAGAGCTGCTCAGCAAACAAATGTGAGAGCGTTGAAGAGGACACTTGTATTAGTTTCCTGTCACTGCTGTAACAAAATACAACAAAATTCATGGTTTAAACAAAGATAGTCTTTTTTTTTTACAGTTCTGAAGGTCATAAATCTAAATTCAAGATGTTGGCAGAGCTGTATTAATTTTCTGAAGTATGCAGGAAGAAATCCATTATTCTTTGCTTCTAGAAGTCATTCATATTTCTCAACCCCTTCCTCACATCACTCTAATCTCTTGCTTTTATCATTGCATTTGCTATTTTTTATTATTTTGCTTCCTTGCTATAAGGACTTGTATATCTAGATGTGTTACCTAGATAATCCAGGATAATCTTTCATTTCAAAAAGCTTAATTTACTCACATTTCCAAAGTCACCTTTGCAGTAGAAGATGCATGAGCATGCTTGGGCATACATTATTAAACCTACCAAATTGCCCAATAAAGATTTGGCTGACCACTAATTAACAGATGCATGCAAAGAAATTATCCAAGGTCAGGTGACATATGAACTATGCCTGGTAGTTACACAAACCTGGGGTTAGTCCAGTTTCCACTAGCCAAACTGAAAAACCTCAAACTTACGGTTATTGTACACTGAAGAGTCTTGTCTTTATAATAAAGAATGAGCAGCTCTAGTTCGAACACTGCTCCAGTTCCATCCAAAAAATCTTAATAGCATACCTCCCAAAATAAAACATTTTCCAAGTAACTTAAGTGCAGCCCAGAACAAAACACAATAAGATGTAGAAAAATACGAAAATATCCAGTAGCCAATAAGGTAAAATTCACCGTCTGGCTTCACTTAAAATACCAGTCATTCCATGCATGAAAGTGAAAAGAAGGCTATAAAATCTTTACTAGAGTTAATACTTGAACATACTAAAGTTACTGGATATGAGATTAAATGTGTAAAAATCATTACTATGTCTATATATTAACAACAAATGGAAGTAAAAAACTGTAAAGATATCATTTACGATAGCATCAAATACAAAATTACTTATGAATAAAGCTGATAAATGATGTGAAAGACTATATTGAAAACATAGCAAAAACATTACTGAGAAAAATTGAAAAAGATATGATAAATGGAGACATATAGCATTTCCATAGGTCAGGAGACAATATCACTAAGTTGTTGTTTTCTTCCATATTTATCTACAGATTGATTGTAATCTGAATCTACAATATTATAGCAGTCTTTTCTCTATATATTAAGAAATTAATCTAAATTCATTAGTTTCACATAGCTACAACATAAATGACAACACAACAGTAGCATTAGAACACACAAAAAGTCAATGGAGTAGAGAGCCCAGATATAGACAATTGATTTCCAACAAAGATGTACATTACAGAATGAAGGCTACGCTGCAACAAACAGTACTCAGCCAATTGAGTAACAATATGGGGAAAAAGAGAATGGTCATAAAGCCTCTCACTATATCAGAAAATATCGGAAAATGGATCCTATACTTGGTTGTAAGACCTAAAACAGTAGAACTCCAAAGGTAAATACAGGAGAAAATATTTGCAACCTTGGTTAGCCAAAGATTTTCTCTGATGCCAAAAGCACAAGCCATAAAAGAATTGGTGAACTGGATTTAAAAAAAAAAAAAAAAAAAACCCACTGCTTTTCAAAAGGCACTGTTAATGAAAAAACATGCCTCTGTTCTTTGGGGGCAGTAGATCTTTACTGTTTAATCTAGTCTGGAATTCTAGACAGGCCAGCTAGTAGCAACCCCAGAGAGGCTTTTGTATGGTGTTCTCTGGTAGTACTAGGTCAGTTTTTGTGCTCCGAGGTCAAATGGTATTGCCAGCAATATTTCATGAGCTGGTGAGACAACTGACTGAATCTTGCTATCAAGTTGGACTGATGCCTGGGAAGGGCCACGTGATGTGTTTTGAGGCGGGTTGAAGTCCCTGGAGTGGCTTTTCACCCACACTGAATGAACATGACTCTAGGATATGCTCCACAGAGACATGAGAACTTGTGCCTGCCTCTCAATTTAAGCCTAGGGTATGCTTAAGCAAAGCACTGCTTTGCAGCTGGGTTGGGTGGGGCCTGATGTTTCTTTCCTTCACAGATAACCAAGACTTAATATAAGAACCACAATTTAGTTGGTGAAGATTACTTATTAACAACAGTTCACAGAACACAGTGTTCCATGCATCATAGCTTAATAAATAGTTTTAGTATCAGATACATTTAGTATTGAATTCTGGCACTGCCTTAAACAACTTGCTTAATTTGTCTAATTTTCATAGTTTCTTCATTTTTAAATGTGGATATTAATATTTACCCCAGAGGTTGTTCTGAAGGATAAATGAAATAGTACTGGGTGACTGAATATGTGAGTACCAGATTCAGAAAAAAGATAAATTCAGAACTTAACTGTGTAATTCATTCTAAGGCTAACCCTGAGCTTTCTAGTAGATTTTTAGGAATGAAACACAACAGTGGCTAGAAGAATTTTTTTCCTTGGAGAAATAAAAGGTAAAAATAACAATGAACCAGAGTTTCAAAACAGCTTAGTAGGACAATTAAAGTAATTAATGCATTGCAAAGTGTTGTCTTTGTAGTATTTATTCAGAGTACAAGATATAGGCATGATATCTTGTCCAAATAATGTAAGCACAAACTTTTCTTTTCAATGAACTAAGAAAAACTAGCTGTAAAACTATCTTAACTATCTTGTGTGTGCACATATTTTTTTTTTGTTTTCCCCATCTTTTTTTTCCCCTTTCCCACATCATAGTTTGTCTTTTCTTTTGAGCAGTTCTTTTGAATAGTTCATAATATCTATTGTACATTTTAGATCTTATTTACTTGTGCATTTTTTCACATTAGTGAGACAATATGATGTTGACACTTACTGGATCTAATTTATTTCACTTATGAGTATAGTCTTAAGTTGCATCCATTTACCTACAAAAGTCTCGTTTATCCTTCTTTATGTCCAAGTAGTGCTCTATTATCTAGAACAAAAGCATATCTTTTGTTCATTTCTCAGTTGATGGTCATTTGGGTTATTTCCAAGATTCAGCTATTACAAATTGTGCTACTGAGGTATGATGTTTTTACTTTTTCTGGGAAGATACCCAGAAAAAGAGTACCAGAGTCAAATGGAACCTATAGTCCTAGCTTTTAAAGGAATCTCCACGCTGATTTCCATAGTGGTTGTACCAGTCTACACTGCCCCCAACAGTGGGGAAGAGTTCCTTTTTCCCTCAGCCCTACCAGCATTTGTTGTCAGTTATTTCTTGAAGGTAGTCATTTTTCTGGATTGATATAGAATCTCAATGTTGTTTTAATTTGCATCTCCTGAATAACCAATGATGTTGACCATTTTTTCATGTATTTATTTGTCATTTGTATTTCTTCATCTGAGAAGTGTGTATCCATGTCAGTTGCCCATTTTTTGATTGGGTCTTTGAAATTGGGGGTCTGATTTTTTTCAATTCTTTATATGTCCTAGATATAAATCCTTTATCTGAGGGACAATTGGCTATAAGTTTTTTTCACAATCTGTTCACTCTATTGGTGATTTCTTTCATCGTTCAAAGGCTTTTTAAAAAGAAGGTGAGATCCCATTTGTCAATTCTTTGTAATATTTCCCTTGCAGTCTGGGTTTTGTTCATGAATTCTCTGCCTACTCCTATGTCAACAAGATTTTTGCCTACTTTGTCTTCCAGTAAATTTAGTGTTTCTATTTTGATATTTAGATCTTTGATCCATTTTGACTTCAGTTTAGCACATGATGATAGACATGGGTCTAGTTTCAGTCTTCTACACATGAAAAGCCAGTTTTTTCAGCACCACTTATTAAAGAGGCTATCTTTCTTCCAGTGAACGTTTGGCTCCTTTGTCAAAGATAAAGTGGCTGAGCGTGTTTAGGGTTGTGTCTGCATCTTTTATTCTGTTCCATTGACCCCCAGGCCTATTTTTTTTTTTTTGCCTATACCATGCTAATTTTATCACAGTAGCTTTTTAATAATAATTTACTCATTTCATTTCTTGGAAATATCTTTTACGAGTTTTGTTAGCCCTTTGTAAAACACACACACAAACACATACACACAAACTCAAGAAGAGACAAACAAGGAATAGGAAAAAAAAAGAGAAAAAGTGAGGAAAGACAAATTCAGATGATCTTGAAGGTTCACTTTCTCTTACTTGGAAGCCTAGTAAGATCCTACTAATAGCTAAGTTAGGATAGAGATCATTATAATAAGGCCATTCCCTAAATAAAAAACAGATATCCAGAACTATCACATGGTCAATTGAAAAGAAATTGTCTTTGTTATCCTAAAATAGGTAGAAGTATGTACTAGAGAGTCCTTCTCCTATAAGACTGTTCATGATGTACTCAGGCAAGCAACTCCCAGCTTAAGTAGAACTCTTTATAAAATAAGAAAAGCAGTTTCTTTGATAATGCTATCAATAGCATGATTAACTTGCACCTAATCATGAGAAAATATCAAAAATAGGAAAATGTTTTATAAAATAACTAGTTTTTACTCTTCAAGAATATCAATTATATAAAACAAAGAGAAAGACTCCAGAAATGTTTGGACTAAAAGAATAAAGAGACAAGGTAGTTAATGGCAATGCATGAACAGAGAGTTCCTCCTACTATAAATAATATTAATGGAGTAATGGGTAGAACATAAAAAAGTCTATGTATTGATATTAGTATCCTATCAGTGTTTGTTTCCTGATTTAGATCACTATAAGGTGGTTATATAAGATAAATTTTGTTTGTTGAGATGCACACACTACAGTATTTAAGAGAAAGAACATTATGTTAGCAATTACTCTCCAGTGAGAAAACCAGGGAAGAATAAAGTAAATATGATAAAATGATAATATTTGAGAAATATGGGTGTCAATTTACCTGGTTCTGGGGATTTAGAAATTACTCATACTATTTTCTTTTTTTTTTCTTTTTAACTTTTCTGTAAATCTAAATATTTGTCAAAAAGTAAAATCACCAAAAAAATTGTTGAAAATAAGTATAAGAGCCTAAGGTATTCTAACCCCAAAATTATTACAATTTAGGTCCCTAATGATATAAATGATGAGATAATGTAATAGCTGTTTTTAGAAAGATGAACTATAAAATAAATACCTCTGTTTGTTTCTAACATAGCATTCATATTAAGTCATGACTCAAGTTTATTTGGACACCTTTTAAAAGATATAAGATACCAAAATTATTTGTCAACCTTATTCTTCAATCTAGCACTTTTTAAATATAAAATGTCAAAAGTTTGGTAGGTAAATATTAAATACATGACTTGTTAGCATATTAATTTCAGATCAACTGCATTTGCAGTTCCATATTTTATGTTGGGTTATGGTAAAATGCATGAACAAGCTGAGTGTGGTGGCGCACACTTTTAATCCCAGCACTTGGGAGGCTGAGGCAGGGGGATCATTGTGAGTTCAAGACTAGCCTGAACTGCATACTGAGACCCTGACTCAAAAAAATATAGGGCTGGGGATTTAGCTCAGTGGCCTAAGCACCTGCATGGCAGGTGCAAGGATGTGAGTTCGATCCTCAGTACCAAAACCAAAAAAATGCATGAACATTTTCTTTACTTAAACAATAAGCATATTCTAATAATGACTCTTCAAAAATCTCTAAGTAAAAGGAATACAATGTAGCAAAATATAGTGTGAAAGAATTAATATTCCATAACAAACCAACAGGTAATTTAAATAGTTAAGTAATTTTATGATTTTGGACAAGTAACTCCTACTGAAAATAGGTTAGAACATTATAATTGCTAACATTTATTGGTCTCACTATGTTACTTTATTTGACATTAAATAATCTCTAAATCCCTTCCAAGTACCTACATTCTTACACTAGGAATATAGCACTCTCATTTTGTTCTTTTAATTTAATTTTATTTTTATAGTATATATGTGTAATACATAATAATTATATCTATCATGGGGAGTTTGAACATGTACATAGCACATCTTAATTTTTCATACTCTTCCCCTCCCATTCCTCTGTGCTCCCTCCAGCTCTTGTTCCCCTTCCCTTTTGAAAAAGATCTTTCAATTTTTTCTTCAATTCTTCTTTTTCAATCTGCCTTCCTTTCCTTCCCTCCCCCTCCCTCCAACTCATTCCCCTTCCCATTTGTAAAATATCTTTTGTTTTAAATGATTATAGAAATATGACACTTTTCTTGGCAACTCTTGGCCATAGCTATCATTTATTAATGCTACTACTTGGTTAGGAACTCTACTGTATCCTTGTCAAATAGATAATATAACAGATAAAACACCTTGAACAACCCAACATAGACATTGACTCCACTCTGAGCAGCGGCCACTCACAGTCTTTGGAAATGCACATCTTTCACTTTTCTAAAACCTACTTCCAGACTGTTTTCCCAAGCTGATCCCCAACTTTCAGTAGCAATCTTCTCCTCTGCACCAGCAATCTTCTCCTCTGCACATAGAAGCTCTGCACAGCTGTCTGGCTTCTCTGTATTGCTTTCCTCCAGCATTCTGCATTTACAGTAGCAGCTGATCCTGATAGCTACTTAAGGGCAGCTACCCAGCTCATAGGCCCAGAATGAGCTACACAAAGTGGATGTTTATTGGGGGTATGTGGGCTGACTAAGAACACAAATAAAACCACTGTAACTGAATCAACATAGAAGTTCCTGGAACGGAAGTTGAGAAAAGTACTGGTTGTAACCTCACAAAAGCTCCACCCTTCCTTTCTGTTCTAAGGGAAAATTTATACTGAATAGAAAGAAATCTGCCTCTTCATCCTCATTCAAAACCACATCCCATCAATACTGTCATGTGGACATCCGCCCAAGGATAAACCAAGACCTGTCTATTCAGTGATTTTGCCATCCACTTTCAAGTGCCAAGTAGGAGAAAGGGCTTTCCAATTCACATGATTCTCTGACTTATCATAGTGCAGTTTCTCTTGCTTACTTTCATTTCCAAAGTGCCCAGCGGTTCAACTTCTTTGACTTTGCATAGGTAGCATTCTGTGTCTTGAATGGCATTATCCCCAGTCTCCATAGCAAACTCACACTCTTTTAAAAGTGAACTCAAGCAATCACTCCCTTTTCCATAGTGTCTGACACTTTTCTTTTTTGGTGCTGGGGGACAAACTCACGACCTTATGCTTGCCAGGCAGTCGCCTGTGCCACTGAGCTAAATCCTGGGCCCCTCTGACACATTTTTAAACTCCTCCATCTTGTACACATTCTCTTGCCCTTATATAAAAGAGCATATTGAGTTACATTTGTGTATTACTGTGACTGTTCTCCATGAGAGACACTTTGATATTAATAACCACCATGCCAGTTATCTTTGTGTCTTCAGAACTGAGCAGAATGCCTGGTCACTGGTATGTTGCAGAATAGGAAAGGAGGAGGGGCAGCAGGAGTCTGAGGGTCTCTGGGTAGTCAGGCATTAACGAGAGGACATAAGAAACTAAAGACCAACAGAGTGTTTCCTTTCTCTTTTATGCCTCTTATTGATAGGCAAAAGTGAAGTCAGTTAAGTAGTGGTAACAATAACTGTGAAGGGATGGTCTTTGAATAATTTTCTGTGAGTATAAAGCCCCCCGTGCTTTCATTTAAAAGCTAAGTATTCTTAACTGGCCCACACAGGAAATATCTCCGGAAATCATGTTTCAGTTCAGCCTCTGCTCCCATTCAACCACAGTTTCAAAATAGTACAGATTTCATTTAATATTAAGAAAGAAAAATATTGTAGATACAGCAGCAAAGGTTCTGTTTGGCTCAGCTTTCTTCCAAAGAACTTGTAAGTAAGATATTTCTTATCGCGCATGGGAGTTCCTTAGGGCCAATATTTCTTTTCTACCTCAACACTTCTAACACCAGGACTTTTCAAAATGGTGTCTAGCCTGAGGAGGTACTTGACTGAGATGATCAGTAAGTGAATACATTAAAAGTCTGGCATTTATTTCCAAATTCAAAGTTCAATAGTATCTGACATGTTTTGGGAATATAGAGCCCTCTGCCAAATCCCCACCTCTCATTCTTAAGTGGGTGGGTGAGGTCACAGGGGACTTTCCTATATCTATTCTAAGACATAATCTTTTTAGATTTTCATAGCTCTTGCAAGAAGAAATAACTGATATAAAGTTTTCTGTAGTGACCAGCAATTACGATGCTGGTCATCAAAAGTCAGAACCAAAGCTCGACTTACATTTTGTTGACTCTTTGCAACTTCATTAGCTATAGTACATGAATTGGAAATTACTGTTGAATCAAGATTTGTGGGTTGCTTTTCATAAGTACATTTAATATTATATTTATCAATATTCATGTTTTGTATACCAATAATAGGTTAATTTGGGAGAGCTCTGCAAATCACAATATTCATTTTGCTCTTTGAAAGTCAACATACTCAGTATCCTTAGTGATGTGTAGCCTTCACCTCTTATGGTATATTTACATAGCATCTCATGTTATAATTTTCAGATATTCTTCCATATAGTATCTCTTTACTTTAGAACATGTCTCAAATGAGGAAGAGCTACAACTCCCAGCTGCCTTTCTAAATGGCTCTGACTGTGAGTTTTTATCCCACTTTAAAAATCACAAGACCAATTTTCTAAGGACAAAAGCACATAGGAAATCTCCCCAACTTGATCTCACACAGAATACTCCAGGCACCAGAAACTACCATACACAGTAAGTAATTCACATTCTGTAGTAATTTAAACATGTAAATTGCTAGACCCAAAGAGATATATCAGATAATGGAAAACTGGTTAAGTCAAAGTATTTCTGACTTGACTGCTTCTTTCAATGTTACTAAAATATTGCTGATCTTTTTTACTTGCAGCACTAAATAGTTGTGAAACAAGAGATTTTACTAGAGAGATATATGAAGACTCCTAAAAAGCTGCCCTACATGACATAGAATTTCTCA
>RJWM01025386.1:0-29408 GCA_004363535.1 Dasyprocta punctata | reverse complement strand
TATAGTTAGTTTCAGAAACTCCCTACTCCTTCCTTATTTTTCCTCTTTACATCAATTTTTTGTCATCACTGGCTCTGATCCTGGACTGCACAGCCATTCTTTAATAATGGACAATTTAGCCAGACAAGATGGCACCTCCCTGTAACCCCAGGACTCTGGGAGGCTGAGGCAGGAGGATTGCAAGTTTTAGCCCAGCCTATACATCTTAGAGACTTAGCAAGACCCTATCTCAAAAAAGAAAAAAAAAAGGCCTGGGGATGTAGTTCACTGTGAGGCCCCCATTACTGCAACTAGACAGAGAGGAGATAGATATAGATAGATATATTAGATAGATAGATAATTGATTTATATATATAATTTTTATATAAATGTATGTACAATTTACTCAGCCCATAGCACACAATAATAGTGCTCCATCCCATTTAACCAAGTACAGATACATAATGAAGCCTAATTAGATTTATTTACACCAAGACATCCAATGATTCCCCCTTTTCAATGAATACATTTGCTGGGAATTATTTCATATGCAAGTTTTCCCTTTTGCAACACTTAAGAAGCCCTCACTTTCTCCAAAGAATTTCCTTTTCTCATTTCTGTGTCCCAGGTGGCTGCCAACCTTAGCACTTCTTCCTTCCTAGGTAGTAGAAGCTGACTACGGTGTCCCTCCCCATGTGTCTAATCTATGGCAGAGATTCTAAAGGACAGAAAACCAGTTGGTACCAAGTAGAATCCAAGGAGAGCTTTCACAATTGGCACGATTGACAAAAGTCTTCCCACCACCCTGATCTTCATGAGAAATAATCATTCACCTCCACCCTCTATTCAATTCCGTGAACTCACCAGTCTCTTTATAGTATCGTTCTCTTTACTTAAATTCATCAAATTCTATTTCTGGTCACATAACCAAAGAAAATTATCTAAATGCTCTTCAGAATGGAGACTAAGAAAGACTTTGTATTTTCAAGAGATATCTAAAAGGCAAGATAATCATTCATTCAAATGAATAAGATTCTGATAATTGAATGTCAAGTCAGAAAGAGACAGAAATTTGAGGCATGAGGTTTCCCATGCCTACTTTTCTCAATTGATAGTACACTTTTACCTTTATAGACCCTCCAAAATATTGAAAGAATATTCAAAGTATGAATGACTATTTTCATTTCACTAACTTACTAAATAAGTTTGGAGGCTTCAGAACTCCTTATAGGTTAAAAACAAAGTTATATCTTTAAAACACAACCACTCTTAAATTATAGCATGTGTATATATGCATTAAAATTTGACAAAGATTTTATAATGTGTGAAACTCTGCGGTCTTCAGAAATTTGCCACTTGTGTTGGTCAGCATAAAGTCACAGGTTTTTAGGCTCCTTCCATGTCAAGGCTATGCAATCCCTCGCCCCTCACATCTGTTCTCAGACCCCCTGCAGGATTCCCATCTTCTTTATTGAGAAGGTAGAAGACCACTTAGAGATAATACTGGAGGTAGCCAACATCGTTTTCACATGCATTCTATTGTCAAGAATCAATGACACGGTCCCATATACCTGTAATGGACTGAGAGGAAAGCTGAGAGGTGTGTTCATAAGGAAAAAGGATCTAGGGTTCCATCGTGGCTGACTAGAGGTAGTAATACTCATGGGACTCTCAGAACACCCTCACCAGAAATGCAGGTAGTTGAAAATGGAGGGGGATGCAAAATATGGGAAGGAAGTACGAAAGAGAAACCTATTAGGTGAATTCCAGTATGGAGAGGTTGGAATTCCAGTATTTGGAATGGAAAGCTGTGCTGCTCCTGAACCCCAGCATTACTTACAGGTCCAGTGAGCGCGCCATCTTGGGAAGGAAAGAAGTTCTGCGGCAGCCTCGCGATTTCCCTCCAGTGCCCACCTGTCCTCGCTCCTCACTCACTGGGAGCGGAAGCCTGATCAGCAAGGCAGTCACAGCTTAGGGCAGTAGGCAACTGGAAGCCAGAAAATCAACTGAAGGACAGTGACTGGGCCAGGACCAGTGGACCCTTAGGAAAGAAACAAGGGCATGCTAGCTGTTAGGGCCCTGGAGCCAGACTCAGCAAGCTGTGGTCCAGTGAGTTGCACAACTGGGCAAGAGTTGTGGCCAGTGTGATCTGGGGAAGGAAGAGAAGATACTTGAGCAAAGTAGAGACTCTACCACCGCTTGCCTGCTACCCACTATTCAGACAAAGAGGAACTCAGGGTCCATGCCAGCCCAAAGCTACTAAACTCTGCAAAGCACCACCGACTTTGCAGCCTTGGTAGTGATACTTTATGAAGTGCAGACAGAGTTTGGTGAGAGAAATCACATAGCCAGAGGGGACTACAGAGCGCACTCAGTCAGAACAGGTATAGAAGGAACAGTTGCGAGCAGCTGCAGGGATTATCACAGAGGGGAGGGGTGGACATTGAAAGTCCCCTTCAGAAATCAGCAAAAAGCTGGGTTCTTAAGCAACCTCACTGCACCTCCACCCCTCCAATGCAATTGAAAGCATCCGATCATAAGAAAGAGGCAAAAACCTCTTGCTAGCCACGCTCATAGGAGCGTAGTTGACACCCAGCAGAACACTGGCTGCAGAGGGAAGGAGAGGCAGGCTCAGGACTCCTCCCGACCTCCAATCCCCTTCTCTCATTGGCAGACAAGAGAAAAAATTCCTAAGAGAGGAATCACTTAAGCACCCGTAGACAACACATTCAACCTCCTGGTCTCAGCCACAGAGAACCAGAATACAGCCCACCCCACCCCAGCTGCATGTCAAAGCTGAACACAACAGGAACAATGCGCTGTCAAATTCTGACTGCAGCATAGATAGGACCAAGAGGACACTTTATACTTCCATGTTTTTGTATGTGTGTGTGGTCCTCTCTCCCTCTAGTTCTCACTGCCTCCCTCCTCTTCCCTCCTTCTTCATCCTCTCTCTCTCTCTCCCTGCTTCCCTCCCTTGTCCCTCTCTTTTCCTTTTATCTGGTACACATGTAAGAGGTGTATACAATATGTGAAAAGGAAAATAAGAATTAATCAGTGCTTTCTTTTAAATAGTATCCTTCATGGGTGTGTCAGTTTAGCACTCCCCCAAACTTCTGCATAGAGAATTCAAACACAAGCGCTCTATCAGCACGTTAATCGGTTGTGACCTTCTCACAACTTCCCTCAATTTCCAATTATACTTCTAGTGTCTGTTTCCTTGTGTTGGCCCACATAAACAATCTGTAAAACCCTCTCTCTACCAGCCCTCCACTCTAGATATAAAGATAATATCGACAAAGTCCTACCCTCTTTTCTATCACTTGCTGTTATTTCTTTTTTGCTTCTGTCCCTCTTTCTAAACTACTCTAGTCCTCTTCTCTGTTTTTTCCTTCTCTCATCCTCTACATCCAGCATATTTATCATTAGTACAGATCAATCATCTTCCCAAGTTATTGAAAAATAGTTTCAAACAAGTTTGAAATTATAAGATTGCTATACAGCTGATTCTGTAGATGCTGGTGTAACTGGTAGTTGCTCTTCCCTTGCAATGAATGAGCAGGACTGACTCTATTACATTTAGTAGGCATATAAATACCAAAGCATAGCCAAATCCAGGGTCACATCACAGAGGGACATACACGAACTAAAGGAATTCCAGAGTAGTAACAGTTTTTCTATGCTAACTGATCTTCAAGCCTCAATACAAATATAGGAACATTAAAAACATAGCCCTAGCACTGGAGATTTAGCTCAGTGGTGTAAATGCCTGCCTGGCAAGTGTGAGGTCGTGAGTTTGATCCCCAGCACCAAAACAAAAGAAAAAGCATAGCTCTAAAAAACATCTAATTCCCAAAGGCACTGAAGTAGAGGCAAAAGAACTCAAGGGTCAAATGGTTAAAATAGTTGAAGAAATTAAGAAACAAGCAAATTCATAAGAGGTTCGAAGAGCTTATATTAGATGAAAGTAAACAGATAAATGAGTTCATAAGATTTCTAGCAAGCTTAAAGAAAATAAAAGCTGATTGAATCAAACAACAATAAAAGATGCGAGTGACCATTTTGGTAAATTAGAAATTGTGAAAAAGAAATCAAGCCAAAAACCAGGATATGACAAATGCAACTGAAAGTAGAGGCAGAAGGTACAACCAGTATGAGGAGAGTTTCAGAACTTGAAAACAGGTTGATGTAAGGATGCACTGTACTCAGTGACACCCTGAAAACAAGACATCAGGAAAGCTGGATCAAACAGCTGATAGATGACCCCAAGAGAAAAAAAACCACCTAGGAATTATAAATAAAAAATTACAGGATGACTCAAAATGTATTAAAAAATTTATTCACCAAAATCATAGCAGAAAATTTTCCAAATCTAGACAAACATTTCAATTTTCAGGTAAATGAGACAGATAGAACCCTGAATAGTCATGACCAGAAATGAAAATCTTCATGGTGCATTACAGCCAACATTTCAGAAATTTAGCAGAAAGAAAACACTAAAAGCTGATAGAAAAAAGAAAAAGAACAAGTGACCTAGAAAGGCAAGCCTACAGGAATAACAGCAAATTTCTCAGCACAACACTTAAAAGGCCAGCAGACCTTCAATCATCAATCCAGACTTCTCCATCCTGCAGAATTATCCTTTAAAATTTACAAAAAGAGATAAAGACTTTCCATGACAAACTCTAAAGAAATTTATGACCACTTACTCAGAATTACAGAAAATACTCAAGAAAATCCTGGCAAAATATACATCTAACTGTGAGAGTACTCAAACAAAAGAGAAAAAAATCAGTTGGGCATGGGGGTTCATGCCTGTAATCCCAGCACTCAGGAGGCTGAGGTAGGAGGATCTCCATAAGTTCAAGGCCAGCCTAGGCTACATAAGCGACTTCAAGGCCAGACTGAACAACATAGTGAGACCTTGTCTAAAAAAAGAAAGAAAGAAAGATTGATTGAAAATGAAAGAATGGAAAACAATACTCCATACAATAGGAGCCCAAAAGCAAGCAGGGGTAGCTATCCTATTTTTAGCTAAAGTGGGCTTCAAGCCAAAAAAGATCAGAAGAAATAAAGAAAACACTACATACTGGTAAAGGAAACAATTCAACAGAAGAGATAACAATTATAAGTACATTTATACCAAATTCCAACACATCTCCACTTCAAACTTCAAACTAGGTCACATTTTGAGATGCTGATAGCTAAGATGCCACCATATGAACAGGGGAGGATATGGTTCATCTATTAACAGCCAGTAAACACACTGGAGAATAATTTGGCAATGTTTCCTAAAATGGACTTACTCAAAAAGCTATCATTTTAATTTTAGAAAAACTTTTAGGTATCTGTAAAAAAGATGTTCATTATAAAACTGGAGGTAATGTCAAAGAGGAAAAACAACCCAAATGTTCTTCACAAAGGGAAATGAGTTAGTAAGTTGTGTTGATATCATACATCCTATGTAACATTTAAATAAATTATAGCTATGTGTTTCCACACAAGTGAAACACATAAGGTAGAATGCAGTGGAAAATAAAGCATAGATTATTTTAATTGTTAGGTTATACAAATGTTCATAAATTCTTCTGCCCTCTGTGTTCTTGCATCTTTGCTGTGTAACTTATAGTGGTGTCCTCCCAACCTGATTCTAGACTCATCTTTGTTCATTACTTTATTCAACTGGCCAGTAGCAAATATGATCCAAGCAAAGACTTTTAAAGAATTTGAATATTAGGGCTGTACTTATTTAGAATTCTTTCATCACAATGGGAATAAGCCCTGACTAGCCCAATATATATAGAGAGAGAGACAGATAGACAGATAGGCAGGCTTTGGACTAGTCAGGCTTATATATTATATATTATATATTATATATCTTATATATTATATATATTATGTATATACATTTATCTCTTCCTGTTGAATTATTCCCTTTACCACTATGTAGTGATTTTTTCCTGTATATACATATATAGTTCTCATTATTTACACATTGCAAATATATATATAATAGCATTGCAAATATATATATAATAGCATTGCAAATAAATATATAATAGCATTGCAAATATATATATAATAGCATTGCAAATATATATATAATAGCATTGCAAATATATATATATATATATATATATATATATATATATATATATATATATATATATATATATATATAAAAATAGCATTACCTCCATAGACCAAACCAATTACCCACTACATGAACCAACCCCAGCACACTTGGGAGCTGACCATAGATGCATCATAAACTGAGCTGAGACCAGCTAAACAACTGTTCTGCTGAGTACAATTCAAATGACAGAGCTATAGGACTATGAAGTAAATAAAAAATAAATGACTATAGGTTTAGGACCCAACATGTTGAGATGATTTGACTCCCATAAAAAGCATACTGATAACATGTGTATAGATGAGAACATTTATACAGTTTTGTAAGTTTACAAAATAATGCTATATATTGTTATGTGTAATAATTTACATGACAAAATGTAAACCATTGAAATAGCTAAAAATGTTAGTACACAAAGTAGTACCAGGTAAACATAAGATAAGATACGCTAGAGGAAATGTAAAATGACACAACCACTTTAGAAAGAAATTGAGCAATTCCTTTATTTTCCTGGGTGTTCACCTCTCCAAAAAAAAGCATCCTCACAAAGACTTGGACACAAATGTTTATAGTATTTTTATATTTATGTTTGCTTGTAATAGCTAAAACCTGCAAACAGCCTAAGTGCCCATTAACAGGATAAAACATAAACCAATTATAATTTATTCCTGTAACTAAATACTACTTGAAAATTTAAAAAATTAATGATACATACAATGACATGGATGAAATATCTAAAATATTATGCTGATGAAAAGGTGTCAGATACCAGTGAGTATATACTATGATTCTATTTAGTTGAAACTCTATAGCACAAATCTAACCTATATGTATAGAAAGCAGATTGGAGATTGGCTGGGGGTGGGGTATGTGCGTGAGATTTGATTTAGAAAGGGTACAGGGAATTTTTGAAGGGTAAGGGACATTTGTGTTTTCTTGACTATAATGGCAGTTATGCAGGTATATACATTTTTTTAAAGATCATCAGATTACATGGTCAAATTGGGTATGCTTCATCATGTATAAATCATATCTAATAATGCTGGTTTTTAAGAGAACTTCATAAAATATTAACATTGAATTCTATATTTTGAGTGCTGTATCTTTCAGGATCCTAGAAAGAAGCTATGGCAGTCTCACCTGAACTTTAAAGAAATTTTAATGACGGACTATCCAAAGAGATACAGAAAAATATAAGAAAGTCAACCACCATATGGAGGCATTCAGGAACTTTCAACAAAAGGATGCTGGTATTAATCCTAAACTTGGCAGGAAAAGCAGAAGGATTAATTGTTTTTCAGGTCCAAATGAGGAAGCACAACGCAACCTCTGACACCCTCCTGGACACAGGAACATAGCATTTGGATTTCTAAGTGTTACTAGAAAAGAGGTGCCAGGGTACAGTGACTATAGATGAGGCTATTGGTTTATTTTGCAGTACAGTAATTTAATTTGGTCAAAACAATTGACTTTATTTTCATGATTGAATCAGCTTCCTATTTCAAGATGTATTCCAGAAATATTTTCTTTTTCACTACCTTTTTAAAACTCTACCCTTTAATTCATGTGAAATTAATTTTAGTTTCTGCTGTAAAATATATGCTATGAAATGATTCTGAGTAGCACAGAAGCATTTAGCAGCTCCTGCAGTGCCTTGCACATAATAGATTTCAGTGATGATTTGTGGATAAATATTTGATTATCAGGATAATCGTATTTACCTATGTACTTCAACATCACATGCATCTTTTTCTTCATTAATTATATTATTCATAACACAGTGTTGCAACACGATGCATCATTTTTTCATTAATTTTTTAAGATTCACTTATCTATTAATCATGATAAACCAGCTAAACTTAAAATAATGAGTTGACTATTTTTAAAGTTTTATTAATTCATAAGGCATCTATGAATTTTTAAATGCAATGAGTGAATTTTATAGAGAAGCATACTATTCAGAATGTGCTCTAATTTATCTGAAAATATATATTTTATTACACAAATTACTGACAAACAACAAAATCAAAGCTCCTGTTTAACTAGACCACAACCTCTATCATCTTTTTCTCAAGAACATGGTCTCCACTGCATCACAAATACTAAAATAACTATAGTGGAGACAATGATTTGCAAGGTGACTAGAGAAAGCTTTTATCCAGAATACCACTGCTATTCTGCATTACCAAAAGGCAACAAACACAAACAGAAAAGTGTCTAAGAACCAAAATTAGACTGAATAAGAAAAATATGCATTTGCATTGTCACTGGGTATAATTTAATTTTTTTATCCAACACATTCACATCTCTATACTGTTTTTCAATATTCTGTCCAAAATGATCAGGAGTCTCTCTCAATTCCATCTAATAAGGAAAAATCATCCAGGAAGAAGCCAAACCTGAAGTACCTGGGGAGTAGTCAGACAGATGAGAAGCCACAACTGCTAGGCAAGAAAGAAGGTTGGAGAAAGCAAATCCCTTCACCACTCTGGGACTTAATTTCCTCCTTCTAAAAGTAAGCACTTTAGATAATTTCTAAGCATTCTGAACTTCCACACTTACAGACCATGATATTGGAGCAATAATAAATATTTTCCTCAGTCATACACTGGTACCAGTTTGTGGCCAATTTGAAACCAGGCCACTCAGCAGGAGATGAACTAGTGAGCTAACCTCCATCCGTACTTGCAGCCATGCCCATTACTCACATCACTATCTGAGCTCTGCCTCCTCTGAGATCAGTGGTGGCATTAGGATTGCAAACCTTACATGAACTGTGCATCAGAGGGAATGTAGGTCATGCTTTCCTTATGAAAATCCAATGCCTGATGATCTAAGGTGAAGCTGAGGTTGTGATGCTAGCACTGGTGAATGACTGCAAATAAAGATTAGCATTAGCAGAAAGGTTTGAATGCACAGAGACCATAATAAATCAATTGCTAGCAGGCTCATATCCATTGATGAGTGGCAAATGATAATTAAGCTGCATGCAGTCATGAGTTTTATTGTGGTAAGTGACTTGCAGCCACTCCCATCACTCACATCACTACCTGAGCTCCTGATATACTACCTGATATACTTCAACTGTACAGCTACATCTGGCTCAAGTCAGAATCCAACACAGCTTGGACTGTGAATGGCCATATTGTATTCATCACTTTCACCCAGGCCTCTTTTCCATAATGTACACTTGTCTTAGTCACTGTTTGGTAAGCCCTTATCCAACCCTAACCAAAATGAGTAAAAAAAACAATGTAACTAGAGAACTTCTTTGAAAAGAGGGAAAGACCCAATGATAAGACAGAAGACTCTTAAAATTTCCAACAAAAAAGTAGCACTTAAAAGACAATACAATAATCCTACTTAAATTATGGGTTTATTGCAAGTGGTGATTCACAATTTCCAAGCCAGTTTTGTACAACACATGATAACCACTTATCCAACAAAGCCGTGAAATGTGTAAAACTGTTTGTTCACATGGAGACTAAGCATCTTGCACTAAAATTCAAGTCTGAAGCTTTGCAAAAATGTGAACCCAAGAATAGAAGCAATTAATGAGGATCACCACTTCATCAAATGCATCAACACAGAAAGCATCACTCTTAGTGGTTGACTGCTTCAGTACTAAAGACATAAAAGTCTTTAGTACTGAAGCATTGATTCTTCCTGTTGCTAAGGACATTTGCTGTGAACTTTTAGCAGAGTCCAGTTGGAGTTTTTGCTGCAGTTCACGTGTCCCTCTTTTGGCTAGCACTGTAATTAGACAAACTGATAAAATAGGAGAGGCTATTAAGGCATAGCTCTTCGAACTAATGAGTCACCATGGCACACAGTCCAAGTTGACCAGTCTACTGATGCTGATAATAAGACAACAATGATTGTTTTTGTGTGATGTATTTTTCAGAATAATATGCATGAGGATACATTACATGCACTTTTCTTGCAAACAACACCACAGCTGGAGAACTATTCAAGCATTTAAATGATTACATACTGGAAAACTGACTTGGTCATTTTGTGTCGGTATACACACATGTGGGGCAGGTGTCATGGCTGAATGGCTTTCTGGTTTTACTATTCAGATCAAGTAGGTCAATTCTGAATGTGAGTTTCTACAGCGTGTCATCCAGAGGGAAATGCTGCCTAGCCAAAAAATGTCACCTGAACTGAACCACATTTGGCAGGATGGCACTGAAAGTATCAGCCACATTAAAGTCCATGCCCTCACCTCGCTTCTGTCCACACAGATCTGTGAGGAGATGGATGCAGAGCTGACAGGTCTTCTCTTATACACAGAAAGATGATGGCTTTCTAAAGGCAGATCCCTGGGCAGAGATTCTGAAATATGATAACCATTACAGAGATTTCTTTTTAAAACAGTTATAAGGACAGCACATTCCAGTAAATAGATCACAAAACTTATATATTCAACATGATGAATGCACTCAATCTGTCACTTCAGGGGAAATGGAACAACAACAGCTGTGTTCAAATGGGCAGGTAAAATGGCTGCATTCAAAGCCAAACTAGAATTATGGGGGTGAGAATGAGCATTGGGACTTTTCACATGTTTCAAGCAACAGCAGAAATTTTGAAAGAAACTGAACCAGTGACTTCCGTCTCCTAGACGGTGCGTGATCACCTATCTCAGCTTTCAAAAGTTCGAGCATTACTTCCCAACCACAAAATACACCCAAACTGGGAAAGAATGGATCTGTGGCACATTTATGAATAGTCCAGGTGAATCAACTTTGTCCCCACTAGAAGAGGATCAACTGCTTGAGATGGCAAATGACAATTGCCTGACTTCAAATGTCCGTACCCTTCTAGATTAAAGTCAAAGCAGAATATCCTGAGGTTCCTACAGAAGTACTAAAAAGCCTGGTTCCATTTCCAACATCTTAGCTTTGTGAAGTAGGATTTTCTGCAATGACATCAACCAAAATGAAATTACGGAATAGACTGGACACAAGCCACACACTTCAGATGTCACTGTCTCCATCACTCCCAGAAGGGATCATTCAATTACAAGAAAACAAGCTCAGGGCTCCCACTGATTATGTATTTGGTGGGTTACATAATTATTTCATTATATTACAATGTAACAATAGAAATATAGTACTTAGTAAATACAATATCCCAAGTCCACTGAAAAACCAGTCTTCCATGAAATCAGTCCCTAGTGTCCAACAAGGTTGGAGACCACAGTTCCAGGTGGTTAAAGCAATCACAACTCCTTTATTATGTATAAATATCAAATCATCATGTTGTGTTCCTTACACAGATGCATACTGTCTTTTAAAAGCAACATATGACCAAATATCACCTTCCTACAGAAAGGACTTCACAATATTAGTGAATGTATTTCCAAAATCTTATGAAAATTTTAATCCATGGATTTAATTTTGAATGGAAAATACATTAAAAATTTAGTACCAAAATTTAGTCCCTTAACCCTATCCCAATTTCCTTCCCCAAGACAGCTACAATTACCAATGTTGTATGCATCCTTCTAAAGATGCTCCAGTATAACATGAGGATATGCAAATTATGGATATATATTTCTTTGGGGGATGCAAGAATAATAGTATATTTATAGATGAAGCAATTGAAAAGCTTCCTATTTTGCTTTCAGCTGCTCAAACATCCACTACATGGCTGTACTACAGTATATATAAGCAGGTCAGATGGATGAATTTGGTTTCCAACCTACTGCTGTCACAGACAAGTTTGCAATAAATATATCTACCTTCATCATTTTGTACATATATGAATAAATCAGTTGGATAACATCCTGAAAGTGGAATTTCAGAGCTAACAGCACTGCACTCGAATTTTACTACAGATCATTTGGAGAACAACAGTCAAACATACCTGCTTGTATATTTTTTAGTGAAATCTCCTGGGACCAATATCTACTCTGCCATTTACTTTCTTTGAGATTGGGAAAGTTTTTCTAGACCCTAGTTTCCCATGTAAAAATAGGACTATAATTGTACTTGTTTTAAAGGAATGATGTGAAGAATTAGTTAATAAAACATACGCGGAATTCTTAGAATCATATCTGACCCAAAGGAAATATTTTAAAAAATATTAGTCATTATTAGTTCTGTCATTAACCCATGTAACAGAGAAATACAAGTTTACAGTATCTTATTTTTTATCATTGTTAATCTAATGGTATTTTCATCTAATTCACTGTAGTTTTATATATGTTTTTCGTTTTGAATGTACCAGGATATATTTTCCTTAGAATCACTTGCACTTTCTGTGAGCTAGCTGTTTACAACTTATGCTTTTATTTCAGATGAATTGTTTAGTTTCTGGTTTGTATTAAGGAAATGTGCATTTTATCTATACTGTGCTACAAATAATTTTTCTAAATTTTCTTTGTGTTTGTTTTTTTATGATTACTCCTGCCATGCAAGTGTTTTAGTTTTAATCTAATTTATGTATAATTTCTTGTATGACTTCAGGTTTTGTGTGACATTTAGAAATGTCTTCTTATTCCAATTTTTCTCATTTTTGTTACATTTTATGCTAGTACTTTTATGGATTAATTTTACACTAAAAGCTTTACTCCATATGAAGTTATGGTTGGATCCAATTTTTTTCCAGATGGTTATGCAGTTGTTTCAGCACCATTTAACTAAATAATTCATCTCCTTTTTTCACTGTTTTTTCAATGCTACCTCTAACACACATCAAATTCACAAATTTGTTGAGCCCATTTCTGGACCCTTTACTCTGTTTTATTGAATTATACATCTTTACGTAAGTGCCAGTATCCACTTTTAAATTAGTATATTTTTACAGTGTGTTTAATATCCTGCGAAGCTAGCTACCCATCCCCTCCATGAATATTCAAAAAGCACTAACTTTTCCTTCAAGAATTTTTTTCAAATAGCATAAAGTGATTTTAACATAAGAAAATTAGTTTCACTTTATGTAGCTCAGTTAAAAATCTTCTCAGTATGACTATTTAAGAGCACGTTAAACTTACAGATTTAGTGCAGAGAACATTATAAAGATACTGAGTTTCCATGTTTAAGAACTGGAAAGACCTTTTGGTTTATATGGTTTCTTAGGTACTTCGTAATATTCTAAACTTTCATTCATTTGTTTTCTATTTCTAATTAAGTATATCTTTAGGTATTTAAGTCTTTTGTGGGTATGGCTAATCAGTGCTTCCCTTCAACTGTATTTTTGTTTTATTGTGTAATGGGATGACTATGACATTTTTCCTGTTCTTCACCACCTCACTGAATTTTCTTACTGGTCTGTTAAGTCTTCAGAGGACCCGCGAGTTTTTACTACAGTATCTATAACTACATTGCATGCAAATATTTACTTTGCCTTCTTTTATCACTTTCATATCCTTCATTTATTTCTCTAATTATGTTAGCTGGACTTCCTTAGAGCACAATATCACAATGAATATCCTTCTTTTGTTCCTAAATATGAAGGAATAGTTTCCCAAAGTTCTAGATACTCTTCTTTTAATTATGGAACAATAGGGACATTTTTACTGTTATCTTATTATAATGCAATTGTATCCTGTTAAGAATTTCTTAAGAATGGATGATGAATTTCATCAAATGCTTTTTAGACAATAAGATGATAATGTTTTTTCTCTTTTTATCTGTTAATTTGGTGAGTGGTAGTGTATATATACATACATATATAAATATATATATAAATATAAATATATATATATATATGAATATATGTTTTTCTTGAGGAAGGGTACCAGGGATCAAACTCACAACCTTGTGCCTGCCAGGCAGGAACTTATGCCACTGAGCTAAATCCCTGGCAGTAGTACATATTTTAATATCTAGCTATTCTTATCTATGTGGATTCTGTAACTCAGCAGTTCTTTCTGGCTCTAGGGTTCTATTCCCTAGGATTTTATTCCCTTACTATTATTTTATTCTTTGAGGTGTTTTGTTGGGATTTTGACTCAAGCAAAATTTCTTCCAGTGCCAAAATGCATTGAAAACACCAGTGTGTACCTCTTATGGCATTTCAAATAAACTACATGCCAGGACAAGTCAATCCAAATGCACAAGAACTGTCTCTAGAACATCTTGACAGACCTAGTTCCCATACCTAATCTAGCCACAGAAGCTGGGAAGGCCAATGATTAAACAGTTTAGAAGAGAAAAATGACCGTAAGAACAGGAAGATATCAGTAAAAACAACAGTGGACTCACTCTTTGTCTTAGGTATCCATCATCTTAAAGCTAAAGTCAAGACTGGAAGGATAGGGGAATGGGAAGAAAAAGAAAACAAAACAAACAAAAAAGTTATAAAAAAATTTAAATAAAATCCAGGAAAAAAAAAAAGCTAAAGTCAAGAAATAAAAACATTGTGTAAAGACTCATGAGTTTGCAGAAAACACAGAGGATTCTTGATTTACTATGGGGTTATAGCCAATAAAGCCATTATTAATTAACAATATCATAAGGTGAAAGACATTTAATACGCCCAGCCTCCTGGACGTCCGAGCTACCACCACCGTCCAGTGTGAGCGCTAATGGTTTCCGCTTGTGGCCTCAGGGCGGGTGGACAGATGCAGCTCATGTTGCTGGCCACATCCAAGGCTCCACCTAGCAGCTTATCATTATCCCAGGAAAAGCAAAATGCAAAATTACAACAATCTCTAGTGAATACAACTTCTGCCTCATCATAAAGTCAGACTATTTTAAATTAAACCATGGTAAGTTCAAAAACATCACATAAGGTTTATGTGAGCTGGTAAACCCTGGTTTATAGAGCCTTATTTTAGAAGCAAAACTTGAGAAATTGTCAGCTTTCTTTGGAATATTAAGTTCTTTAAATGATACCTACTGGACTTATAAAGTTTTCTCATATTTCATAGGACCTTAGAGCACTTTGTGACACTTTCTTTAGAAGATTAACTTGTAAAAATGATACATCCTGGAATTATGAGTTTTCCCAGGTTTTCTAGGACTTAATAGTACTTTAGTCCTTTAGTAATACTCTGGTAGACCATCTCTAACATAAATCAGGTTCATTCTAAAATGAACTCAAAAATTGAAACAGTGACATGAGGATATTTTATTTCTTTAGTTACTGTTTTCTTGTATTGAGTATATATAAGCAAAAGTTATAACAACATCAAGCCAGACCCTCCCAGGTAATAATGGAGGAAGAGCGCCTATGGGGCCAGGAACCATGTGAATGACCAAGTGGCCAGAACGACCTTTCCTTGGCAGTGTCTCAACACTGACATCTGTCTGCAGGGTTTGACACCTTGGGGATGCCTTCTTTTCTTTTCTTTCTTTTTTTTTTTTTTTTGGTCAGAGTTGTGTCTCAGGTGATTATTTAAAACTTTTCATTTATTGTCAATTTCTTAAGCATGAGCGTTGTTAAGTGGTCAAGCAAAATTTTAATAAATATTCAAGGCTAACAAAAGTAAGATAAAGTGAAGGGGCAACATGTACCTAGCTATCCTGGCTTGCTGGATACAACGGTCTCAGAAAGCTATGAAGTCGGATCTCACCCTCATGGTCCCCAAGAGGAGAGACAATAGCAAAGAGTTTCTGTGTTTTGGTCTCTAACCCCCTTTCCCATCATCTCCCCCCTGCTTACCCCAGAATGACCTCCATCTTGAATTACTACACATCTCAAATGAGAAGCTCCCCAGTTAATGACCACTGGTCACAGGTCTTCCTGCTCATAGCAAAGATAGTAGGAAGAGCAAGGACATTTTTAAAAAGCATTTTTTAAACAATTTAAAATGGTTTCCATGAAAGAAATCTGTCCCATTAATGAGTTGGTTTAGTAAAGTTACTTAAATTGACTCTTCTACCTTCTGAGAATGAAGAGTAAAATTATGCCTGAAAAAGCAATGGAGACTCCACCAGTGTGATAGTAAAACTATCTTAACTACCCTCTGTTTCATGCATCAGTTCCCACAATTGCCAGCAAAATTCTAACTTATGCTGCTAAAAGTGTTGGCAATGACATACTGTCAAATCCTCATGGAGTGGCACTTTAAGTCTGGTAAGTGCTTCAGTTATCCCTCCAACTAGGTCCGCCTAGACATCAGAACAAACCAGCACCATGTTGTCCTTCTCTACCCAAGAAAAACCTCAGCATGCCAATGGGAGCATTTTATACTGACAAGTGTGGCATGAAGAATAAATGTGAAGTGGCAGATTTCAAAAGCAAGTATCCTGCTGTGAAGAACAGTGGAAAAAAAAAGAAAAAAGTTTAAGTTCACCTTTCAAGGTTTAAACTGATGTGAATGAGAAGAACGAATTCACAGAAAGAAATCATGAATGTGATGTGTATTACACAAGTTCACTTAATTATTCAACCTTTATATATAGTTTATATTGTACATTATGTAGCAGTACAACATATATATAAAATATACACACATAATTGTATATATTAGAAAATTTTAAAAAGTGAACTGTGAAATCAATGGCAAGCCACTGGCTTCATTAAATATGCAATAAAAAATCCTCAGGTCTCTATCCATGAATAGAACATAGTAACAATTTTTTTAAAATTCCTTGTTCTGACTACAGAACTAAAATCTGAAAATTGTCACCAATAAACGTCACCTGCTAAAAGTGAATTACCTATCAGCAAAGTAGATCTATGGAATTACCCCATCAGAAAGTCCCTGGCTTAGGTATGTAAAATAATACTGCATTCATTATCCAAATATCTGACACAAATGTTAGTTTATTTGTATCAGTGAATCCACATAGTACAACTATATAGAGAAAACTACATTATATTATACAACTACATTATACTATGAGAAAACTTTTATGAGTTTGTCTAGCTGTAATCTAGATGGACATATTCCTTGGAAAATGAGTTCCACCAGTCAAACAACTAATTTTTAAAAAATTTTTGGAGCACAGACCCACTAAATCTCAAGGTCTTAAGTCTAAGAACATACATCGTCCTGAATACCCACCGAGTAAACCTAGGACACATGAGAGAATCTGCTGCCAAGAGAGCCAGGTGTGCTTTCAGCTCCAAATGAGTCACTGAAGGTGATATCCCTCCCTCTGTATCTTCTAAAGAATTTTGTTAAATCGATTTCATGGGGCAAGATACAATATGTAAGTTACACAGCACATATCAGAAAAATCACACATGGTAAAAGCAACATTATTTGAGATCCCATTACAGGAGTGTGTCCTAAAGTAGTATCATTGGAATCTTAGTATTTTTGCATTACCATATTCAAATTGGTGAGGTAAGAAGAAAGTGTGTTCTCATGTTAATTCCACATTTGGGTAAGGTTGAGGTGGTCATGTGAGCTTTCCACCAGCCACAGAGCTGAAATGTACACTTGAGTCTTATGAATCTGAGTCCTGCATACTTCTGGGTATAACGCAGCAAAAACCAGGGTGAGAAGAGGTCATCAAGGGCTGAGACAGTTACTGACAACCTCGTCCAATCATAGGCGAGAAAGTGAACTTAGATCTTGTTGACATAAGTAATGCAAAGCAACCCAGAGAAGAACATGTGAGGCCTTTCATAAGTAGGAAACCTCATAACCTAAAAATGCTAAATGGAAAGATGGAAACTCTAGCAAAATTTTAACATCAGTAGTAGATGATGAAGGATATACTTACAGAACACACAAAATCAATCACCTAGGTTAAATGATGCTCAACTCCAACAAACTTTGGGATGTACTTCCATTATTTTTGCACATAACATAAAAAATTAACATTCTAAAGATACCAAAATTAAGATAATTATGAAGATTTATTCTATCAGTCATGACAAACTGGTCTATCACTTCAAATAACTCCACAAATGTAAAATGGACAAAGGATGACCCTTGAGGGTATTATGCTAAGTGAAACAAGCTAGTCAGAAAAAAAACAAATGCTACATGAATGCACTTACATGAGACACTTAGGATATTAAAAATAATAGACATATAATACAATGGCGGTTGCCAGGGAATGGGGATGTCTTAGTTACTTTTCACTCATTGCTGAGACAAAATACCTGATGCCCAAAACTAGAGAAGGAAAGACTTATTTCTTACAGTTCTCAGGGGTTTCAGTCCATACTCAGCTGGCTCCAAGGCAGGGCAGCGTGGCAGGGCAGCCATTTCATGGCCACCACAACAGCAAGGTGAACCAGCAAGAGAGAGAAATCGCCTTCCTCTTTCTTACCCAGGTGGGTGAAGTACTCACATCCCCAACCCCAGCACTAGACTACAGTCCAATCACAAACACCAGACTCAGCCCTGTCCAAATTACATGAGGCCTTGGGGGGACACATGGAATTTGTTTTTTAATGGGTATAGAGTTACAGTCTGATAAGATAGAGAGATCTGTAGATGGATAGCTGATGATGGTAGAATAATATGAATGCAGTTAATGCCACTGAAGTATACACTTATAAATAGTTAAGATGAAAAATATGTGTACTTTGCTATGCTTTAAAAATTGTTTCAAATGGGGGTGAAATAACTGTACTTGAATAAAACAAAAGTCAAAAAACTTCGTAACTAGCAGTTTTTCATTCCAAGAAAGGTTAAAGGAAAACTGAAGGAACATGACACCAGACGAAAACTCAGATCTACATAAAGAAACTAAGTGTGCAAGAAATGACAGATAAGCAAGTAAATACAACAGATCTTATTTTTCTTCACAAAATAATAGAGCATATTCTAAACTATATAGCAGAACCCTGTCTCGAAAAGACAAAAGAAATGAGCATATAAAGCAAGTTCGAGATCATCCTGGGCTACAAAGTGAGCTCAAGGCCAGCCTGAACTGCACAGCAAGACCCTGTCTCAAAACAAAAACAAAAATCACATAAAATAAGCAAATAAAATTTGTGTAAATAAAACAGATATTTCATCAAAAAACTGTTAGAATAAATTCAGCAAAATTCTAGAATCTAAAATCAGCACATAGAAATCAGTAGCGTTTCTATACAGTAGTAGTGAACTTTCTGGAAAAGTAATTTTAAAATATTTCCATTTATAATAGGTTCAAAATATACAGAATTTAAGGATTTAATCAAGGAGGTGAAAGATTTCTACACACAAAACTACAAAACTACAAAGATACAAATAAATGGAAAGATATCCCATATTCATGGATTAGAAAACTTAACACTATCAAAATTCCATACTATTCAAAGTTATCTACAGATTCTGTGCAAACCTCTGTCAAAACACCAATAACACTTTTCATAGAAATAGAAAAAAAATCCTAAAATGTGTATGGACAAGAAAATAACAAAAGTTATTTTGAGCAAAAAGACCAAACTTGTAGGCATAACACTTATTTCCTGACTTCAAAACCCACTACAAAGCCATAGTGATACAAAGCATAGTACTGGCATAAAAAAAGATTCCTAGAACAATGGAACAGCACAGAGAACTGAAATTCAACACAGGCACCTAAAACACACTGCAGGTAAAATGACAATCTCTTCAATAAATTGTTAACCTAAGACCCGAAACTCTGAAGCTACTAAAAGAAAAAGATGTAGGAGTAAAGTCCCATGACACTGGTCTGAACAAAGATATTTTGAATATGACCCCACAAGCAAAAAAAAAAAAAAAAAACAGGATACAAAAGAAAAACCAACAAATAGGATAACGCAAAACTTAAATGCTGCTGCATAGCAGAGCAAACATCCACAGAGTGAAGAAATGAACTGCAGAGAAAATAAACTATACATCCAATATGGGATCAAAGACAAACACATCCAAGAAACTCAACTCGAAATAAAATGAATAATCTGATTTAAAATGATCAAAGAACCTGAATAGATATTTCTAAAAACAATGGTCAAAAGGTATACGAAAAATGCTCATGAAAAAATGCTCAACCTTGCTAGCTGCAGGGAAATGCAAATTCAAGTTATAATAAATTATCAGTTCACGCTTGTTAAAATTACTGTTATCAAAAGGAAAAAAAAGGTAAGTGGTGGCCAGGAGCTCATGCAGTATATATTTATATATAATAATAAAAATGTCAGCAGACTTTATTGATAAATTTGGCAAGCTGATTCTAAATTCTAAACAGAAATTTACAGGACCTGGCATAGTCAAAATAATTCTGAGGTGGAATAATAAAGTTTCATATTTTAACCCACCTAGATTCAAAGTTTAATACAAAAGCTACAGTCATCAAGACAGTATAGCACTACCATGAGAATAGACAACTGTTCTTGAATTCTTAAGTGGTTATACAGGTAAAGATTTGTCAAAAGTATCAAGATATATTTACGTAACTACAGTCAGCAAGTTGATTTTTTTAAAAGATGATTGTCATTAATCTGTGGACTAAGAAATGAGGTCACAGAAATTTATAAACAAAAGATAAAAACTCGTCTGATGAATCAGAATTCATCAGTTTACTAGAGTTCTGTTTACTCAGCTTCTCAGAGCTCTACTAGAGAATAAATAGAACTCGACTGAAATAGACAAACCTTCATAACTAAAACAATATAACTGGAAGTAGTAATTTGGTCTATGACATTTTCATTCTCTCTAGCTGTGATGCAAATTACTAAAAATGAATGCATTAAAAAAAACAGACATTTGCCTTTACTTCACAGGACTTCATGAATTCCAAATAACCAAACCTTTTAGCAAAACATTGTTTCTATAGATGTCTGAGACTATAGATTTGAATGTCACCTGAACAGGGAGAGAGGATAAGAAATAAATGCATGTTAATAATAAACATATTTCCACATAAATGAGCTTTAGAATGAAATTTAAGTAAATATAGAAAACCTCTAAAAAGTAAATATTTTCTAATTTTAAAAATCCTATTATAATCATTAAAATCCTAAAAATGATACATTTTCCATAAATAATACCTAAAGAGATTCCTTTTAGTGACCTAAAATTGCCCTCTAAATAAGAAGTGAATTCCACCAGGGTTTTACTGTATTGAGATGTTTTCAAACTAAAATATATATTTTCTGCTTAAATCCTTTTGCTCCTCTAGGGACAAAGCATGATTTGGCAATAGGACCAAAGTAAGTTTATCAAAGAGCTATAAAGTGGAGAAGAACATTTAAAATTACCCTGAAATGAGGAAAAACTTTTTGACCAAATAAGGGTGCCATAAAGTGGAAACTGTATTTCTAATTATTACTCCTAAATGTTTCAGACTCACACAAAATAAAGGAAAGCCTCAAATACCCAGGGTAACTTAAAGATATTATAGTACATGTAACAGTTTCTGGAAAAGGTGCAAATACTAAGACATGAATCTCTCAGGAGAGGAAACAACAGCTTTAACATAAAACAGCTTTTATCAACTTGTGTCCAGTTCAAGGACAGAGCTTCTATAATTCCATGTGTGGAGAAGTCCTATTGTACAAATTACCTGAATAAAATATAAATAGTGAGAATGACAGATATATCAATGGCCAGTTTTCAGATTCTCTTGAATCTCATGAAAAAAAAAATTTTAATGAACTAAAATAACATCCCCCAAATGCAATGAAAGCAAACCAAAAGATGTGCTCACAGGACAAATAAAAAATTACAGCTTTCTACTTTAAAACAAACTAGAAGTCATTAAGTAAATGATTCAAGACATGAAAATAGCATACAGCAAAACTAGAAAGTCTTAGAGATGAATTGGTACAACTCAGGACAGAAGTAGAAATAGAATTATTTCCTAAGCAAAGCCTAACCTAGAAGGAACATAAAAGTAATTAAACATGACAAAAGAAACAGAAGATTAATTTTTAAGTCAAAAATAATAGCTTTCTCCTTGGGCCACTGCAAGGGCTGAAGATAAGCTATCATGGCTGGCCCTGTCCACCCCAGCCCTGCCCTGGCCATAGTCCCATCCTACCCAACCTGGGCATGGGGCACGAGTCTCAGAGGCAACAAGGAAGAAGCGGGGGGCAGTTGAATCCTGAGGCTGTCTAGAAGCAGAACTCCCTCTTTTTGGGAGGGGGTGAAGTTCTTTTACTTTTTTTTTTTCCAATCTTTATTTTTTATTAGTTTGCATTCGTGGTACAAAATGCTTACATTATTCATGGGAATTGGCCCAGGAACAGAGCACATCTCATTCCTTTTTCATCCCCTTCCATTCTCTGCATTTATTGACCCCTTTCCTATCTGAGAAAGATCTATCTCCCTACCTCTTATTATCTGTCTTAAGGATTTCAGTTGACTAAGTGAGGCTCACTCACATTATGGAGAATAATATGTTGTACTCGACCTAGTGATCTAAAAGGCCATCACATGTAAATAAAAAGCCTTCACAGGAACACCCAGAGAACTGAGACAGATAAATGAGGCTCAGGACCTAGGCAAGAAGACGCACAGAATTACCATTGCAGACATATTAGGCAGACAAAACACAAGAGAAAGCCCCTGTCCCAAAGAATGTTTAAAAGGATGTACTTCAAAGAAAGGGAAAATGATCTCAAAAAAGTGTCAGAGGAGCCAGGCATGGTGGCGCACACCTGTAATCCCAGCACTTGGGAGGCTGAGGCAAGAGAATCCTTAGGAGTTTGAGGCCAACCTGAGTGAGCTACATAGTAAGTTCAAGGCCAGAATGGGCTACACAGCGAGACCCCGTCTCCAAACAAAAGTCTGAGATTCAAGAAACAATGAAGAGTAGTACTGAGCTAACCCATTGCTCCTTGGATGGAGCAACAAGGAAGTTAGAGAGCTTGAAGTTTACCAAGCCCTGAAAACATACTAAATATTTTTAAATGGAAGGGGAAAGGGTTTCCATCGATCAAGTATGTTTTTCTATCTAGGTCTTCACTTTATTCATATTTCCAATTAAAACCTTTTGAAAATTGTAAACGCTTTTGTACTTTGTGTCTTACTCTTTACTATCCTACACTCCAGTAAATAATACTTTTCTAACAATCACTTATGACAAGGCTAAATCCACCTGCTCTCTAATTTTTTGTTAAAAGAAAGGGAGCAGCTGGCTTTACTCCTGGGAAATTAACAGGAAATATTCATGGACAAAATTCCTAAAGCAATTACTGCTGGCTTGCCTGGCAGCCTGACGGCAGAAATCAATCCAGTCTTTGCGGAGAGCGAGCCCACGGGCCCAGGAGGGCGGGAAGGGGCAGGAGCCCAGCCTGTGTTCTGCGGCTTCCTGATCTCCAGCATTACCAGCTGACTACATTAAAACACCCGGGCCAAAATATCACTATTTTCACACATGAAAAAGTTCTCTTTATTGATAATTTGGGAAGCAGAAAGTGATAGATTAAAAATTCCTTCATTTGCTTATTTAACGAAGGTTTTTTGAATGGATGTCTCCATCGCCGGGCCCTGGGCTGGCCGCTGCGGATGTGTCATGAGATGAGCCATCATCTACCGTTCCATGCTGGTGGATCATGAAGCCGCAGTCACCCAGAAACTACCATGTGAGGGTGAGTGCTTTGGAAAGCGAAATAAACACCACATAGGAGTGTGCAACAGGGTTTAGAGCCACCTACTGCAGTCTGGGTAGTCAGTCACAAAGGCTTCCTGGAAAAAGCAGCATTGAAAACGAAACAAAGTAGCTGGGCACGGTGACACACACCTGTAATCCCAGCACTCAGGAAGCTGAGGCAGGAGGATTGCTTCGAGGTCAAGGCCAGCCTGAACTACATAGTGAGACCCTATCTTGGAGGGAGGGAGACAGGGAGGGAGGAAAGAAGAAGAGGGAGAGAGAGAGGGAGAGGGAGAGACAGAGACATAGACATAGAGACATAGAGAAGGGGAAAGAAGACATAAAAGGTAACCAGGAAGTACTCAAGCAAATGACAATGATTATAAAAGCAAAAATCCTTCAAAATACAATGATACTTGCAGAGGCCCTGCAGTAAAAGACAATAAGCTGCTTTGGAGGAAGTAACTAGAAAAATCACCTCATACAGTACGTATTACTACAAAAATTTTATTGGTAAAATCTTAAAGGAAATTAATGTCATTAAATATGTTTGTTTGTTTGTTTGTTTGTTTTTTGAGACAGGCTGGTCTTAAGCTAACTTTGTAGCCCAGGCTGACCTCAAGCTTGCAACAATCCTCCTGCCTCAGCACCTCGAGTGCTGGGATTACAGGAATGCACCACCATGTCCAGCTTTAAATATGTTTTAAGACATTAAATAAATTAAAAGACAGATATTACTTTGTTAAAATGTATGTAAAAGTTCTTAATAGCACATAAATATCACAAATGCCCATCAGCTAAAGACAAATAAAATTATAACCTACTCATACAGCACTAAAAATGTACAACTTACAGCTACCTAAAACATAGGTACACTTGAAAACATAATGTTCACCCCAAAATAACATGTCTTCATAAACTCTACATAGTATAATAGCATCTTTAGAGATCAATAATAAAACTAATGGATATATTTAGGCATATACATACTTATAAACCTATATTTTAAATGATATAATAAACACAAATATTACAATAATGATTATCTTTGTAGTATGGAAGTGGTAGAGGCAAGAGAGGAATAGGTTGATGAAAGGTTTTTTAACATTCCAATTAATTTTTAACGTTCCTAGATTAACAAATGAGTTCATACATGTTCTTTGTGCAATGATTTATAGCTAGCATTTTTTATATAAGATATTTGTTATGTTGCAAAGGACGTCAATTTTAAAAGATCAAAACACGATTTTGTATAAAAAAAATTGTCATCTTACTTCTAATCTCATTCAGGTGTTTAGAAAACATTTCCTGAACACTGGGGCCTTTTGCCCACTGAATGCGGAGCTCACATTTTGGGGCGGAGATGAAGATATGTCTGCAAACAGTCTGGATCCCACAGGAAAAGCCCTGCAGAGAGAGACACGTGTGGAAACTGCCCTAAGTTTAAAAAGCTACCGCCAAAGAGAAGGAAATCAAGGGGAGCAAAGAGAAACGAAGAGAAAGCGAAGGGTAGAAAGGAACCAAGGACTGAGAGTTTAGGAGCTCACGCAAAAGGCTCCAATGCCTGCTTAGAAACCCTGGTCGGCTGTCTCATGTGAGTTTCAAAACTAGGCTGTCCAGAACTGAGGCTGAGACAGGAAGAAGAAGAATGCAAGAAAAAGTTGTCAGAAAAGCAAAGCTATGGGGAGTGTCCCAAAGGAAGGTGTGATCATCCACATTGGACGCTGGCAAGAAGGCGAGTAGGGTAAGCACAGGTTCCTAACGATGCTGTCCCGGAGTGGGTGTCCAGTCCATGATGGGCGAGGAGCCAGTGAGAAGCGGGCTGCACCCAACCAGGAGGAAGGCACGCATCACCTTAGGCTGAAGAGCCAGCGGGGCCCTGGCCCAAGGTGGGCTACTGCTTCGAGGAAGATGCTTCCCTTCTGTATTGCAACAAATCTTTCTTATCCCCCCTTTTTCCACAGAAACGCTGCTTCAATGCAGAATGCAGGAAAGGTAGGGGAGGAGGAGGAAAGCAAAGGACAGTGGCATTCATCTGTGACATGCTCCTTCCACACATGCAGACTGGAGAGTCCTGTGAGAATCAGGCAGCAAAACTGCATTTCCTTTGGAGTGAATGTGAGAGATGCTTAAAGCTGAAGCTGGGCACAAGGAGTGTAGCCACTAAGAAGCAAGTGTGGGTGGAGTCAAGAGGAGGTACCATACTGCAAACTGACTCCATGACACGATGCCTCTCATCCCATACATCAGCTTGTTTCTTTTAAATTAATCTGAAATTGGAACAATCAGATCTCACTTTGAAAAGTCAAGAACCGGGCATGGGGGCTCATGCCTGTAATCCCAGCACTCGGGAGGCTGAGACAGGAGGATCCCTGCAAGTCTAAGACCAGCCTGGGCTACGAAGTGAGCTCAAGGCCAGCCTGAACTGCATAGCAAGACCCTGTCTCCAAAAAAAAAAAGAAAAGAAAGAAGGAAAGAAAGAAAAGAAAAGAAAAGAAAAAAGTCAAATGGCACAGGGTACCTGTTTATCTTACTTTCATTACTAAACAAGAAATTACTTCCTTAGAAGCCTGAAAATACAAAATTTGAAGAATTTCAGGTACATGTTCTTTAGTAAAATTGTGTACAGTATATACACAATTATTTGTAGCTATAAATTCTTCAGAATTGGAGGTAAGTTCCATTTTAGTTATTAGTACCTGGGTCTTATTCACTCTCTGGGTCTCAGAGACAATAGACAAGAAGTGTAGGTTCTTTCAAAATTCTGGTGAGTATGCTGCTGATGGCTAATGAGCCATCAAACAGCAAACCTGGGAGTTCCATGGACCAGAGCAGCTGCCTCTCGCGTTACTTATCCAGCTATTAAGAAGGGCAGCAAAATTAGGATCAAAATGAAGACTCTCCCTAGGAAAATTCATGGAATGTTTCCTAATTTACTCTTAAATAAACCTGTTTAAGCATCACTTCCTGTTAATTGCATATGTGATAATCCAATACCACGTGTTGGTTCTTTCAATTCAGTTTCACTGTATAACTGAGTCTCTTTTCCAAAAGGATAGTGAATGGGAAAATCACTACATTTGAGGTAAAAACTGCCTGGTTTTAAATGAAATTTAAAACTTTCCAGAGTATCTAACTTTGGAAAGAACACTGACCTTTACACAGTATTTGATTCCTAACCTAGGAAATGAGCATAAAAAGACTACATATTTTAGTTCACCATAATGGGAAAAAAATTAGTATCTCAAAATCATAAAGGTTTTCACTTCTAGGTAGATGCAGAAGCCCATGAGAAATTTTTACTTGATAAATAAGTCACCTATGCCACAAAATCATTGATTTTTAAAAACATACGTGAGAGATCAGAGAAACAAAACATGAGTGTACAGCAAAAAGTGAGAAACATCACCAAGAATAAAGAACCAACAGATTTCTCAGTCCAAGAATATTGCTCAACAAATAATTAGTGGCAAGAAAATAAAAAACAACAAACTGTAGTGAGTTACTACTCACTGTGATACCACAGTTGTTACATTATATTAAATTTCCAGTCTTTGACAATTAAATTTATGAGACAAAGCATAAAAAAGAATGCTCTGCACCAGGTGTGGGGGTGGGGTGCGGCAGGAACATAGCCAACAACAACAATGAAAATGTTCCTCAGAAAACCCAGATTTTATACTTAAAAGATGAAGATTTAAATAAATTATTACAAATACATTCAAAAACCAAAGCAAATCATGTTGCAAAAATTAAGAGATATTAATGGCCTCACAAGATAAAGAAAATCAGTTTTTAAAAAAAGAATAGGTATTAGAGAACCACCAAAAAGAAATTCTTGAGTTGAAAAGTACAACAACTAAAATGAAAACCTTACTGGAGAGACTCAATAGATATAAACTGACAAAAATTAGAAAATTTGAAGGTAGATCATAAAGATCATGAAGATCAGAAAGAAAAAAGAAGACTGAAAGAAAATGAATACCATCAAGCATATCAATACAGAATTGGAATCCTAACAGAAAAGATTTAAAACATTACACAGGAAAACAGTCAAATAGCAGGCAAAATCTTTCTAGATTTTAAAATATTAATCTGAATATTCAAATACCTCAACAAGCTTCAGTAGAATAAACTTGAAGATATCCATATTTAAATACACTGGTCTAATTCACGGGTGTCAAGGACAGAAAATACAGCATTAAAAAATCCTCAGGGATCTCCAGTAAGATTTTGATTTTTTTTATCAGATATCATAGATACCAGAATAGGGTAGAATGGCATCTTCTAGGTGTTAAAAGACAGACCATCAATCAAGAATTCCATATCAACATGCCCCAGGAGGCCGCTCTCACTTGCTGCACACAAGATACAGCTCTACCGGGTCCTGCAGCTCAGCGCGACCCACCAGAGGAACGCCAGGCCAGCCTCGCAGGACACAGAGGTACTCAGCCCAGCCCAGCCCAGGACCCCAGAGCTGCTCATCAGGGACTGACCAGCATAGCTGCAGGGCCTTGGAGAGCTTGGGCTCCCCCCACCAGAGCACGTGCTAGCTCCATACTTCAGTGGAGCAGCCTGTGCTGTATCCTAGAGCTCACGGGCCCTGCCCAACCCCAGCACTGTAGGCCTGGGACTCACCCAGGCTTGCCTGGTACAGCAGAACCCCTGAACGCCTTGCAGCCAGACTTAGGGTCAGGGCAGCGCCACACTCCGGGGTACACTCTTCCTAGCTCCCTGGGACTGGGAGGCCTTGGCCCCCACCCAGTAAGGTGGAGGCTCCACCCACATGCCCCAGGAGGGTGCCCTCACTTGCTGCACACAAGATCCAGCTCTACTGGGTCCTGTGGCTCAGTGCAACCCACCAGGGGAATGCCCAATCAGCCTTGCAGGACACAGAGCCACATAGGTTCTAGAAGAAAATGACAAAATGAAAGACCAAGAGGCAGTCTCAGTCCCCTAGCCCACTGACAACAAACCCAAGAGACAATGAAATGGAAGACAGTGGGAGTCACACAACTGAACTTTCTGAAATGATAGAAAATGCAGTAAAGGAACAGCTCGATGAAGCTATAGAGAAACTCAAATCAGAAATATTCTCTCAGCTAAAAATGAAATGAGAATCATTATTAAAGAAATGTTGTGTGTATCTAAAGAAGAGCAAGATAAAAACATAGAAGAACTTAAGAAAATGATCTAAACCTTGAATGAACAATGTAAGACACAAACAGAATGCATGAAACAGATGCAAAGGGAAATGCAAGAAATGAAAAACTCCATGAAAAGTTTGAAAAACCACTTAAATGAAGCTGAAGACAGAATCTCAGATCTTGAAGACAGCATGGGAGATCATGGCCATGAAAGAAAAGATCTCCTAAAAACAGTAAGGAACCAAGAAACAACAATTCAACAGCTGCAAGACGATGCCAAGAGAAATAACATAAGATTAATAGGCATAAACGAAAAAGCAGGGGTCAATACTAGTGACCTGCGAAGACTATTCACAGAAATTATAGCAGAAAACCTTCCAAACATGGGAAGAGAATCTGAAATACAGGTAACTGAGGCATACAGAACCCCAATTAACCACAACCAAAATAAATCCTCACCCAGACATATAATAATAAGGGTATCAGATATACAGCACAAGAACAAACTACTAAAAGCTGTCAGAGAAAAGAAACAGATCACATATGAAGGAAAGCCTATCAGAATCATGGCAGATTTCTCAACACAAACCTTTAAGTTAAGAAGAGCTTGGAGTGAAGTATTTCAAATCCTGAAAGAAAACAACTTTCAACCCAGATTGATGTACCCTGCAAAACTATCCTTAAAAATTGATGGAGAAATAAGATACTTTCATGACAAAGAAGAACTGAAGAAATTTATGG
>RJWM01025385.1:0-29322 GCA_004363535.1 Dasyprocta punctata | reverse complement strand
ATTTAAATTATACATATGTATAAATTATTCTTTTATTAAGTTCTTCACTATTTGCCAACTATATATGCTTCTTAACTGTAAATGTGGTAAACATCTTTTAGTAAATATGTCAAATTAAATATCAAGAAAGCAAACAAATGAAATTCTCATGAAAGCAAGGTTTGTTGATTGCTCATGTTTATGATACTGGAGTCTGCAATAGGAATTCTGGCTGCAGTTTACAAGAGTCATTTAGGGATATAACCCTCAATGAAACTGAGTCACCATATTTCAGAATCTAGTCCTCAGCCTTGCAAGACCAGGAGTTTGGGCTTATCAGAGCTCCAAGATAATTAGATGTTAGGAAATTATTTCATTTCAATAAAAAGAGAGAGAGATATAAACTAGAGTATTAATTTACCCACTTGTAATGAGAAATGTAGTTGTAGCCAGGATGGAATCACACTTATCAGATCAGCATATTCTTTCCCTGTAGGCAATATACAAAGTTACACTATTTAATCAGAATATTAATCTAATGGAAACATTTTTTAAATTTAGGGAATGCCTCTGTTAAATCAAGGTAAGAGTAAAGACTACAGAGATAGTTTTACTATAAGACAGATAGCACTACCTACTGAATCCATTAACTTATCATCTCCATCCTTGGAATATGTACTGACTATATTTACTCAACTATTCCTTTTTCTGCATGCTGTTATATCTTGTTTTAATAACTTTGTATCATATTTTTAAGTATTTAAAAGTATTTCAAATTCTAATCTCAAAACTGGAACTCTAGCACTAGATTCACTTAAGCGATTTTCTCAGTGGTTGCAATTGGACAAGTTGTTGGCTGAGTAAATGTTTTTGAACTTAGTCTTTTAAAAAATTTCACTTTGTACTTTGTATAATATTCTACAAAGTCATAAATTATTTTTTTAGGTCAGATGAGTCTATAGTGTGAACAAGACTCCCCAGTATGTTAACACACATATATACAAAATTTTCCTACAATCACAGGGGAGTTTTCCTTTCTCTCTCTCTCTCTTTCTCTCTCTGTCTCTTTCTTTTTTTGTGCTAGGGATCGAACTCACAACCTTGTGCCTGTCAGGCAGGCACTTAGGCCACTGAGCTAAATCCCTGGCCCTATTTTTTGAGACAGGGTCTCGCTATGCAGTTCAGGCTTGCTTTGAACTCCCTTTGTAGCCCAGGCTTGTCTCAAACTCACAACGATCCTCCTACCTCAGCCTCCAGAATGCTGGGATGAATTTTCCATTTTGATCTGCCTTAAACATCCTTGTAACTATTTCTGGAAATCTCTACGGATGTTGTGCTCCCAAAGACTCTGATACTCATGAAGGAAGCATTGCATTCTGGAGATGCATTTCACTGGGAACCCTGCAGCTGTCCCTGTTCCTACTCGCACTGGTCCTGCACTCAGGTTGCAGTCTCCTGCCTGCTGCATGCATTACCCTTTACTCCAGGGAGGGGTATTCTCCATTCCTGCCAAAGATGTGGCTAATAAGTCATGTTACTGCATAAGCAGTAAGCTAGGTGGATCTAGCAATAATTGAATTTAAATATATAATGATAATTGTCAACACTGAATAAGAAATTTCTGGGAAAGTCAAGCCCTGAAGAAATGGATCAGCAGGAGGCAAGGAAAAGATTGACAAGAGTTTGCCTTAGGATCAAAGAGGATTTTGGAGGTGGATGGGGGGAAAAAGAGATAAAAGAAAGAGAAAAGAGATTTAGGTATAATTATAGGAGGCTAATGTAGATTTGATGTTAGTCCACATGGTGCCTGTGGATGAATTGGAGATAGCCTCCCCTCTTTCCTGGTGGAAGCATTCTCAATCCAGGGTACATGACTTGAAGAATAGAATGTAAGCTAGATTTCTCGGTCTTTGTACCTTCTTGGCCAGGGGCACTTGTGCATTTGTTGTATGGTTATTTAAAAATTGGAAGACATTTAAAAAGAATATTAGTGAAAGACAAAATTAAAACAGACTGAATATTTTTAAGATTATAAAAGTTCTTGACATTTATCATTAAATAAGGTATTTAGTGCAATGAATTTTTCTTGATTGCCAGTAAATATAAGAAGGGATATGGATTAAAACACTACATGCAGATTAGATTGGTAGTGCTATCTAGTCATGCTATATTAATCGAGTAATTCCTATTTGCAAAAGAATCATAGTAGACAATGGCATATGACATTTCATGCTTCACTCTGCTCTGTTTTCACAACTGTAGTTTCTTTCTTTTTTTCAACTTGAAGTATGCTGTTAACCACATCTGGGAGGCTGCTTCTATGCAAAGTCTGCAGTGCTTGGTTCTGCAGCAGGAATGTTCCAGTACAGTTTTACCTTCTCAACATTTGTGGCTGGTGCTATGTTTGGATCATGGTTAAAATATTTCCCCTGAAAACCATTAAGAATGAAGATGCCAGATTATCTCTTTTTAGGTTTTCAGTTCCTTATGTTTTGAAAGGGCTGGAATTTTGTCCTCTCTAGAGGCAGGATAGCAAAATATTGTAAACCCTTAAACCTTTTGATTTTGTCACTTCCCAAAGTTTGTAGTATATCTGTGCACGTGTGTGTACACAAGTTTGTGTTTACAGATGTTTCCTTGACTTCCAATGAGGTTAGGTCCAATTAACCCATTGTAAGCTGAAAATATAATATGAAAGCATATTAAGAACAGTTGAAATGTATTGCATACGTGTACCAATTCCCCACATGAATATAATCATTCTGTGCTGTAAACATGCACTAGCAAAAATTGAAAGATGAAAAATAAATATGTCCAATTTATCAAACATCAGAGTTTAGCTTAACCTACCTTAAATGTGCTCAGGCCACTTACTGTAGTTTACAGTTGAGCAGAATCTTCTAACACAAAGCCTATTTTCTAACAAATTTTTGAATATTTCATGCAATTTCTTCAATATCTGTATCAAACAATGCTGGCAACACAGTACATCGAGTATCAGTTGTTTATTCTCATGAGTTCATGGATAATTGGGAACTGCAACTCACTGTTGTGGTCCAGCAGGGCAAGATAATATACCACTCACTACATAGTGTTGGGCTGTGCAAAGATCAAAATTCAAAGCATGAATTACACTGAATGTATGTCACTTTTGTACCATTGCAAAACAAAAATATTGTGAAGTTGAATCATTATGTATGTATAAATATGTGTGCATATATCCATGATATACTACTATCTCTATCTATCTATCTATCTGTCTATCTATCTATCTATCTATCTATCTATCTATCAGATTTGCTGTATAGATCTCAGAAATTTTAAAAACACAAAGTTTCTTGTCACTTTCTCATGGGTGTTTTGTGTCTTAGAATTAATATCACTGCTCTGCAAATTCAGCCTATGTTTTCATTTTAGGCGAAATTCAGAGTTGGCTTTCTGCACTGTGTGGTAGATATGTGATACCTGAGGAGTCTGGAGCAGGTATGGCACTGACAGAGTTTTATCATAGATCCATGCAAATGATAGACTAGTAGACCTTGGCAGAAAAACAAATATTTCATCTCTCTAATACACTGGTTTTTCTAGACTTACTTGAAAGCAATTTCTAATCTTCCTATTTCCATTTTTAGGTTGTCTGGGCTCCCCTTCATGCTGCCACTCCCAACTTTTCCCCAAAGATTGGCCTTACAAATGTGTATGTGTATGTGATGTCATTCACTTCCATGGGTCAGTATATAACAAAGTGGAGGAAGGGCAAATGTGCTTTTTCTTGAGAAGATGGAACATCCAGCTTGGTCTTCTGACATCTGAACTCCAGGATCTTGGTTTTTAGGAGTTCAGGACTTATTTTCCTCATCTTTTAATCTTAAAAGCCTGAAACATTGCACTGAAGTATATCATTTCCATCCCTGCTACTTAGCTAGCAAATAGCACATTGTGGACTTTTTTTTTTGTCCTACATTATTATGTGAGCCAAATCCTGTAATAAATCTTCAGGTGTATCTTTTAATGTCCTATTGGTGCTGTTTCTCCAAACATAACTATTACAATTTATATTTTATTCTTTTTTAATGTAGGTAATCATAGATGTCCTTTTCATCTATGTATTTATTTTTGTTCTTACCTTTTATCTTACTTCTGAAACTAGGCTTTAGGTACAATGACTTTTGTTTTGATAGAACAGTAGAAAAAACCTGAACTCCTGGATATGAAACCCTAGGAAACATCTTTCAATATCCATGAGCCAATGAGGTAACCTTGCAATTTTCTGCTGATCTCATTTTCTGTCTTCTCAACACATTTTTAAAATATGACATAATAATAGAGGCTTGGACTCTTAGTTGCTGTCTTACTTTTCTCATTACTGAGACAAAATACCCAACACCCAAAGTTAAAGGAGAAAAGATGCATCTTAGCTCACAGTTTGTGGAGGTTTTAGTCCATACTCAGCAGGTTCCAAGGCAGGGTGGTACGACAGAAGGGCATCACAAAGCAGAAACAGTTCACGGTAAACAGGCAGGAGGCAGCAAAGCAGCAAGCAGTAGCCACCTTCTTCCTTTCCGTTTATATTTCATCCAGGTTTCAAGCTTATTGATTGGTGTCATTCACATCCAAGGGAGCACTCTTAATCCCAGGGTCACACCCTTATCCACATTCACACATCCTAACCCGGTCATTATTATTATTATTATTGTTTTTTAATTCGCAGCACCGAGTATCAAACTCACAACCTCGCGCCTTTCAAGCAGGCGCGTAAGCCACTGAGCCAAACTCCAGGCCTTGGTTTTTTGAGACAGGGTCGCACTATGTAGTTCAAACTAGCCTCATTCACGTTGTAGCCCAAGCCGGCCTTGAACTCAAAAGCTCCTCCTACCTCAGCCTCCTGAGTACTGGGGTTAAAGGCATGCGCGGCTTACCCAGTCACCTTGGTAGCACCTCACCAACAACTGCATGAGGCTTTGGGGGGAGCATCTAGATATAACCAATGACAGGTGCTTATATCTGTAAGACTGAACTGCCTGGATTCTATACCCCACATTGAAATGAAATATTGAACATTTTTCTAACTCTTGACCATAATATCAAATTTCATTCCACTAGGGTTGAACTGATCTGTATCTTTCATTAATGGCTTATAAAAGTACAAATTTTGTTGCACAATAAAACAACATTAAAGGTTCTTTTAGCACATATTTATTAATAAGGGTAAATTGCCTTTATAAGAACTATGATTTTGCAAAAAATCATAATAATAATATAACAGCATTTGAAGTATAAAATGTATTTTTTTCTATTGCTCTATTCTAGGCAATTAAAATAAATGACAGAGTCATAAAACCACATCACTATTGTGGTAAAATAGTAGACAATATTTCCTCGTAGTAAGTAATTTATAAAAATTAGCATAGAAGGGCTGGGGATATAGCTCAGTGGCACAGCACCTGTGTGGCAAGCACAAGGTCATGAATTTGATTCCCAGTGCAAAAAAAGAAAACAATTGGCATATAAAATAAATTAATCCTTGATGTAAAGGAAACAAAGTAATGATGAGGCTAATGCTATGAGTTTCCAAAGTCCACAAAGCAAAAGGCCAATGAATCCCAATAGTAGAAGGCTGGAAATCATACAAGACAAACACTCACTGGGCTGAAGAGTAAACTGTGATAAGTGTTTATATAAAGTTTTCCTAAAGTCTGTTGGTGACATTTGGGAATGCAGTACCCATTTCTTCTAACTTTGTCTTAAAACATTTTATGAAGTCTAACTGGTTGCAAGCATCTTATCAAGATTTAGGACTCTTTTTCAACCTCAGTGGTATTCCCATGACATACTTCTGGTGGCAATAAATTGCAATCACTTAAAATATTTTATTATTATACATTTAAAAATTCTTACGGGAAATCTTATTTCCTGCAGGTCATTTTGAACTTTCATATATGATCCTTGTTATTACAACTTGTAGTCTTGAAGGACAACATCTTAATTCTATGGTGAGAGGTTCTTGCTGGTGCATTTCATGTGAGTATTGTTGGAGAGGGGTCTATTTTCAATCTACATATGGGAAAAGATTTTTCTCAGTGTTTATTGTGGTCTTTGTTCCCAGCAACTGACATTGATTGAGGATAACTCTGAACTGAATTCTAGTGTATACCTAATCCTGTTGTTAAAAATAATCTGCTATTGAATCTACCCTATCCAAACATTTTATATAGAAGTTTGGCTGCCTGTCACTATCAATCAATGTTTCCATATCTGTAACAATTCAGCCAATGTCATTCTAAACCAGAGGAAATAGCGTTATTCACAGATATGGCAGTATGTTTCACAAAGTACAAATTATTTATGGGTGATGAGAAGCATTCTTCATCTTTATAGCCACTTAATTGTTTTAATAGTAAAGTTAGCCTTGACTATGAATTGGATCCTTTTGAGAAGCTTATAATGAAAAAAAATTGTTCTCAATTTCCAAGGATTGAATGTATCAAGACACTACTTTGACTTGACTTTGATTGTTCCCAGTTGAAGATTTAAAACTCAATGTTAAAGAAAGAATTTATTTCCACTGAAATACGGAAATTGATGACTATGTTGTCTTTTAACATTGCAGAGTTTTCCTATTAACATTCTCTAAGGGGAATCTCATCAATGGTAGCTAAACAAAAGCATTATATATTTTTCTTTACATCTTCCTTTACTATTAAAAGGAAATGACATATTCAGGGTTTTCTCAGAAAATTATTACACTACCTTCTTTTACCCTTCTTACATATAAACAAAAATATCTGACAAGACATTTTTAAATCACATTTTAAAAAATCTACCATGTCTAGGTCTGATAAAGTTACTGAACAAAAGTTCTATCAAGTATAGAGGATGGTATCAACTCAGCTATCTCTCAGAGTATAGTAAAGAAAATGTGGGTTTGATTTTTATAATGGAAATGTGAGTGCATCATTGAATCCAACATTTGTGATGGTTATTACACTGAATAAAAGAATTAGTACACTGATTAACTCTTGGCAGTTCACCACAGTTGATTTTCAACTCTGTGAGTCAGAGCAAATAAATGTAAGGAAAATTTTCATCTATATTTAATGGTATGAAGATTTTAAAAATAAAATATAAATGTGTTCCTTGTTCTTTTCTTACATAAGTGTATCTCTTTTACTCAATCTAAGACCTTTATTTCTTTTTCTCTCCATTTCCCCTTGCTTCCTTCCTTCCTTCCTTCCTTCCTTCCTTCCTTCCTTCCTTCTTTTTTTGGTGCTGGGAATCAAACCCAAGGCCTCAGGCCAACTAGGTATGTGTTCTACTACTGAGTTATGTCACCAACCCTTTTTATGTTTTAAAATTTTTAGACAGAATCTCAGTACGTTGTTCAGGCTGGTCTTGAACTTGTGATCATTGTGTCTCAGTTTTCTGAGTAGCTGAGATTACAGATATGCACTCCCATGCCAGGCTTCAAGTCAAATTTGATTTACACTTTTAATTTTTCTTTATTCACAGGAAACTTTATAAAGCTAACAACATTTAAAAATAATTTTATCCATCAAGTGCTAGACCTTCTTCTTGTAAAAGGAAGTGGCAATTTAATTGGAGGAACAATCCATTTATACCTAAAAGTTCAGCAGCAATTTGGTAATTAAAAACAATAGCGATAATTTATGTAGTTCACAAAAAGGGTAAGTAAACTGCTTGACATATTCAGTTTTTGATATCCTTGAGATTTCATAGTAGTTTGAAATGGTTTTGTTTCTCCAGAGGCAATAAATTCAGCTTCTTTTAATGTAAATTAATAACAGGCAAGATATGGTTAGAGAAAAGAACATATTTATAGTCAGGAGACCTAAATTTCTGGCTCATTGTCATGGTGGATTCACTTTGAAGAAAATATCCTCCTTGAGTCTTGGTTTCCTCCTCCATAAAATAAAGAAAATAATAACATGGACTTGTGGCAGACTGATTGGATTAAGGACCATAATTAATGGTACCACTGTAGCGCCCCTTTTCTCCTCATCCTTTAACTATGGGGTTGGTCAGGTGATTTACTTTGAGCAATGAAATGGTAGAAAATTTGAGATAATCTGAGATTTGACCAAGTATGCCTACCCTTTTTTTTGTTCTTCTCCCTTGATCATGAGAACATGTACAGACTAGGAGATGAGACATACAGAACAGAGTCAAGGCAACTCACTTTGTTGAACTAAAGTCAAGGAAATAAAAAGTCTCAGTTAAGGTATTGGAAGCTGCCTAGTGGCTTGCATGATCATAGATACATGAATGGACCTTGCTGTGCACAGCTCAACTGTGTGGCCAGTACTCTTAGCTCGTGAACAAAGCTGAATAATTATGATTTCATATCACTGAACTTTTGTGCTGGTTTATTGTGCCGCAGTGGCTAACTGATAAAATACTTGACTATTACTGTGGGAACTAAGATAAAACATGTTAATATGTTTTGCAAACTGTGGAGTAATGTATGTATGAGCTTAAAAATACTTAAGATCAGTGGATTATTGAAGCTGAGGATAACAGAACAGGCACAAGATGTAAATTTTAGTTATTTGTAGCGTCCAATTGCTCAAATTATTGTTTAGTTTGTTGTTCAAACTGATTTTATATATATTGTGAATACATGTTTACAAAGTAGCGGTAATGTATCTACTTCGTTTGAATAGTTTAGATGTTGTCACTTTTAAATGATTGCTAAATAAATAAATAAAAGGAATAGTAACAAAATACCCAATGCTAAAATTAGGCACAAAGAAAGTGACCAAATTATGTTTATGTAAATCATTTACATTCAAAAATTTTCATTAGCAAGGAATCAAGTTTTTCTTTAGCATGTTATTAGTAGCTTAATTTGACTAAAGCCAAAGCTGAGAAAAACTGAAGAAGAAACATATGCATTTCAGATTATTTGATATTATTTGATATAATTTATGGAATATTTTTACATTACTGAAATATAAAAAGTAGGTACTGCAAACATAAATTAAAAACTTGTAGTTTTGAGTAGATTGTATTTTTTAGTGGACTGTCCTGAAAGTTAATTTTAAAGTAGGTTTTTTGAAGTTTGAAGCCTATTTTCTCAGTAAAAACGATATTTTCTTAGGATAACGACAAGCAATATATTTAGTGACAACAATTTAAGAAAATTTTTTGAGACGCTTACATGGGCTTTGCTGTGTTTCAGAGGACAGGGATGTACTAGTAAACAAGACATACTATTCATATCTTCATGAAACTCCCATTTCATTGAGGGGGCACAAGAATAGCAAGATACATAAGTAAATACATAATATTGTATCTGACAATGAGAGAGAAAAACAAACCAGGGAAGGGGTGTTGAGTTTGGCAGTGGGGGTTGCAGTTGTAATTCGATGGTTTTCATTACAACAATTGAAAAATGGGTGAGGAACAGCTGCAAAAGAGCCATGCTTTAAAGGATTGTTTCTGTCCTTTTAATATTTTGTCTTCTCTATCTATCTTTTGGAAGGCCATATTTTGCAATCTGGATTTCTTTTTGAGTTTAAAAACTAGAGCTGAGGTTGGAATGAGTCAACAGGGAGCAAGGTCTTGCACAGAGTGCTGAAGGAGGAGTGGGTGGAAAAGGAGAAGGATTATAAGGCTATGGCCACTGATTCTCCTTCCTGAGAGGGTTGCTTTTATCATGGTAAATGATAGGAAATGATACTTGGAATTTTGTGTACTGTAGTGTACTTTCATATCTCAATGTTTTTCAGAGCATACATTAATCAAAAGTGCAAAATTTGTGTGTTTTGAGGGAGAAAACAAAGTTCTTTTTAGTGAGCTAGACTAAATCTCAAAGAGTCTTGAAATTGGTGTCTCATAGGAGGTGTGTGCTTATTAAATAACTCAAAGTCATAATTCTTAGAGCAGAAATTTTATTATGCTCATTATTTTGTATGTCAAGAATTAGGCTCCTTTGTGGCTAGAAGATCCATTTACACGATACTGGTTCACATGACTGCAACTTGGTGCTAACGAGGGTCTGGAAACTCAGAAGGACTTCAGCCTCAGCCTCACTTCCTCTCTCTGTGGACCTCTCCACAGGACTGACTGGTCTTCCACACAGCATGATGGCTGGCTTTCAAGGGTAAGCATTCTAAAAGCCAGGCAGTGGGAATAATCCGTTCCATAAAACCTAGTGTCAGAAACAGGTAGTGTTCACTAAGGTAACTGCAGAGGAGACACAAAATCAAAGAGCGAGAATGTGAAATCCTGGACCTTCATGTTAAATCAAAATGTTGAATGAAAAAAGAAATGTGACATTCCTGTGAGACTGTCAAGAATTTTTCATTTTAAGACTCCATTTTTTAAGTGTATCTAGCACAGTGCCTTAGGTGGTGGTTACATTTAATTCAATTTAGCTTATTGAAGTGAATTATGATTTTATATTGTTCAATATTTGAGGGGATGTGTGAAAGACATTTCCTTAAACCTGAGAGAGAATAAACTATATAGGCTCTTTCCTATGTTGATTATTTTACTCTAAGCAGTCCATGTTACTTCCCCATAGCCATTTTCCTTTCATTGCAGGCATGCTTGGCTGACCAACTAGGCACTAGCTATAAAAATCAGAGGGGGAGAAATTGCTTTAGTAGACTCAAAGTCAGGAAAGAACGTTTCCTCCATAGTGAACCACTAAGCTGCAGGTGCTGAGTGCTGCTGCTTGCGGAGATCCCTGAACAAATCTGAGAGCCTATAAAGACAAGACAAGCTTAAGGCTGAGCTGCAGGGGAGAGCTGTCAGGAAAGTTTTTGAAGTGAGTCATGCAGTGTTGACTTTAACTCAGTATTGTGCTTAGGTATGGGGAAAAATCATTTATCATTGCTTCAGGTTAAAGGGTGCTGAGGGTTCAGCTGGAGAACAGTCTTCTGAGGCTCCTGGAGAACCTTTGTTTCTGGTTGATGCTGTTCAGAGAAAGATAATCAGAGATTTGGAATTTCCATTTTTTTGAAGAATAGAGGTTTGCAAACGTGTCTAAAAACAGAACATAACCAACTTGAGATAGGGGTTCAGCATTTCCCGCAGTGGGGTAATTTATCCTTTATTCAGAAAGTCAGGAATAATTTTCCGAATGCAGGGGCTACCCAAATTTCAGGACAAGATCTGGAAACTTGTTCCTGGGAACTAAATAGGTACTTGCACATCAAAAATATTTTTTCTGACTATAAGAAATTATGATGATGAAAAAGGAAGCTGGAAATTAGACACTTAAGAGTCAATTTAAAGGATGAAGAAATTGGTTCACCTCAAGTATGGTAAAAAAAAGTGTTAATTGTGAGGCATGTGATAGTATTTTTGAGATAATTTTAGCCAGAAATCTTGTGAATTTAACTTTCAGAGAACATGAAACCTAAAAAAAGAGGTGAAGAGGGGAGAGATTGATACCTCATTTTAAATTCCTTTAATCTCCCTAGATTCCTGCCTCAGCCCCTAATGTACAGACCATGATGTGGCTTTATGGTACTGGTTTTGGAATTCTGTGCACAACTGTCCCCTTTGCACCCTCTTAGCCATTATTATTATGGGAAGCTATAGAGAAATTAGGAGGCTTAAGGAGGAAAAAGGGCTTGCTGCTTCTTTTTGTTTCCTGATCCCATTAGGCCACCCTAGCATGGTACTTTGTTCTGAATACAGTCATAGGCTCCAGTAGCAATAAGTGGCTCCACTTTCCATTTCTTTTTTACCTTCCTCGTACCAGTTTCACTGTATCTCTTAGACTGCCTTCAGTAGACAGAGAGGCCTCATTAATAAGTCTGAGATTCAGCTTTGTAGACTCCCCTCAACCCTTCAGGCACCAGGACTGTCAGAGGCACTTTTTTTGAAAAGGACTGCATACTGGTTTTCAGAACTTTCCCTCTAAGTTTCTAAGCTCTTAGGACCTCAGGATGTCTATGGTCCCCCACTGCTTCCTCTTTGCCTCTTTATTCTTTTTATTCTCTTCATTTTTATGTTGAATTTCTGCTTATCCACAGAGATACAAAGCCTAAATATTTCCTGTCTTTTACGTACAGAGATATAATGATTCCCCTCATGTGAGGCTTTCTTTCTGTGGTTTCAATTACTGGTGGGCAAGGATGGTCTAAAAATATTGATATTTATCTTCATCTTTAGGGAGGAGACACATTCACATAACTTTCTTTACAACGTATCATTATTATTGTTCTATTTTTTTATTTTTAAGAGAATAAAACCAAAAAAATAAATAAAACAAAATAAAGCCAGTTAAAACAAAACAGTGAAAGTAATACAGGACTTCAAAACAAGATAATAGGAAATCAACAATGGCTGCCATTATGCCTTTTCTTACCTTCAAATTTGCTGTTCACACCATCAAACATATTAAAATCAAACCAAATAAAACAGGAGAAAGTCAATCAAAACAAAACAATGAAAGTGATAAAGGATTTCAAAACAAGATAATAGGAAATCAGTAATGGCTACCATAATGCCTCAGGAAATAACAATTCAATGGCTGCAAGACAATATAAAGAAAAATAATTTAAGAATGATAGGTGTCAGTGAAAAAGTAGGAATCAACACAAATGACAGAAAGAGACTATTTATAGAAGTAATAACTGAGAACTTCCCAAGCATGAGAAAAGGACCTGATGTATAGATTATTGAGGCATATTGAAGTCCAACTAACCATAACCAAAATACTGTTCTATTTTATTATTAACTGTTTCCATTAATTTCTTTCTGTGGCTATTATAAAATTAATATTTATCTTAGGTATGCATCCATAGAAAAAGCATGGTATGTATAAGTTTCTTTATTATCTATGGTTTCAGACATTCATAAGGGTCTTGGGATATATCCCCTGCTGATAGGAGACTACTGTACAGTATGATGTTGATTCACAAGTCTTCATGTAGTAAGTCAATAATTGATTCAGCATGGTAAAAAAAAAGGAAATAGGTTGCATTATGCCAAGGGGTGTTATTTAACTTATTTAGAACTTCTGTCCCCTGTCAAATTTGCAAGTCAGGTATTTCTCTCATTTATTTCTCTTTATAATTTTTTTTATTCTTCTCCAACCCCTGTCTTAGGTGAAACTCCCTAGTATGCTGGCTTATGTATATGACTCTGAGAACTCCATTTTGTTCATGATTCGTATTAGTACTCTTACTCCTATTTAAAATAAAGTTGAAATGGAGTAAGATAGAGGAGCTATGGTGAGTATGAATTTTCTCAGTGATTAGGATGTGGCTGCATTAAGGAGCTCAGAGATTTCATGTCTACAGCATACAATCAAGATACTTAACCTACGGGATGTGCAATTTCTGGTGTTACATGATATCTCCAGTTATCTTCTTTTTTTTTTTTTTTTGCGGCTCCAGGGATCGAACTCACAACCTTGTGCCTGCCAGGGCAGGCACTTAAGGCACTGAGCCAAACTCCCGGCCCTGGTTTTTTGAGGCAGGGTCGCACTATGTAGCTCAGGCCGGCCTTGCGCTCGCGTTGTAGCCCAAGCCGGCCTCGAACTCACAACGCTCCACCTACCTCAGCCTCCCGAGTGCTGGGATTAAAGGCGTGCGCCACCACGCCCGGCTCTCCAGTTATCTTCTGGATAACCTTCTAGAATTCACTGGGCACATGTCAAGTTTTCAAGCATGTTCCTACAGTCACTCTACTTGTCTATTATCAAAGCCTCCCCATCTCTGTCTCTGTCTGTCTCTATCTGTCTCTGTCTGTCTCGTCTCGTCTCTCTCTGTCTGTCTGCTTCTCTCTCTCTCACTCTTTCCCTCACCTTTGTATTATCAGTATCATTTTCTGTTTTTTTTTTTTTTTGTAACCAATTTCCCAGCCCAGGTGATATAGATCATCTGTAAAATACATATTACTTTTTATCCTCACTCCAACCTGAATGCTTTAAAGAAGTCCAAATATTATAAAGTAGAATTTTGACCTATGAAAAGAGCATTTCTGTCTTTAATTTAACTACCTGTGACTAGTCTCCCACTGGATACGAAGTTTTTTGACAAGTATGGTAAATATCTGCAAATGACACACATTCGTGGAAGGGGATTCTAGGTTTTCCCCAGTCAATGTGTGGAGCTGTCCAGATGGTGCCCAGATAGCCATTCAGCAGAGTCCTTTAACGATAACGATTAACAGCTAATTACATTTAATGCCTTGAAAGGAGTCCAGTCGCATTCGTTTGATCAGAAATCCATCCCTGGGTAAATCCAGAAGAGGGAAAGGAGTTCCAGCAAGGCCATCTGGACACTTTTTTCCCCCTGCTCTTGCCACTGAAGAGGGTTTAGCCATGTCTACAACTCCTTTTGGAGTACAAATTCTGCTTCTGGAAGCTGTTTAAAGAGTAAGCCTTGTTAAATTAAAAAGAGAAAAGTTGGTCTTTTTCCATCAAGGCAATAGTCAAGTTGGATGAAAATTCTCGTTGAATGGAGAGGCTAAAAGAGAAAGTTTGAAAAATCCACCCTAGATGCTTGTGGTGTTCTAAGAGTTGGGACATACAAAAAAGTGTGCCAAAATAAAGTTGGAACACAATGACAGTGACTGACAGATCCAAGAAACCTATGTAGTTTCTTCCCATTTTTTTCTCTAGAAACAATTTCTCATCTATAGCATGTACCCAGAAAACTAACATAATAAAACCTGATAAATTCATAGATTTTTAGTTTAGAATTCATGCCAACTCTCATAGAAACTGGCATGGCACATACACCTTTCATGTATGCCATTTATTTTTCTATTCAAGTGATAACACAGTCCATCTGACAAGTGTAATTAACGCCAGATTCATTTCCAAAGAACATGGAGAGATCTTCCATGTAGCAATCGCATCTGGTGGTGCTGTTAGTGTGGACCAGTATCTAAACTGTTGAGTCATTGCAGGTAGCAGATTTTTCAGAAGTAAACTGCAATAAATGTATTCTTCTCTAGAAATGGTTTCTGAGCTTATTGGTGGACCCCCACACCTGTGAGATTATTAAACACGTACTTTTGGTCAGATAACTGATACATGCTCGGCTGATTTTCTGGAAATCTGAATCTTGGAGATGAAAATGTCTGAGATGGGACAATGACAATACTTCAGAAGGAGCATTCCTTTATAAATTTAATGTGTATATAAAGCATGCCTTTTAAAAAACTGTACTTCATAGATTTCAATGTATAGTGTTTTAATTAACTTTTTAGTAACATTCTATAATTTTAATTGGGATATTTTCCAACTGAAATATCTGTGTCAGTTAATTCAGGGTAGGTAAAAACTAGTTTCATCTTCATAGCATGTGTCCATTAAGGTCAAATGAGGCTTGTGCTCCATTAACTATCAGATAAAGCTTATGAAATGTTGCCAGTTATTACAGCAACACTTTAAATACTTTCACTTACACTTTATTGCCTAACTCAGGTCACATCATTATGAATGTAAGATTATCAGGGAAAATGAAGCTATTATATTCTGGAATAACAAGAATCAAGAACGCTGGAAATATTGATAAGCAACACAGTGTAACACCCATCTCAGGTTTTTTGTTTCTTGGTTTAGTTATGATCAGAGACTATTGCCTGAAATCTTCATTCTTTTAGATTTTGCAATTTATTGAAGTTTACTGAGTGCTTGACTACATAATCAGTTTTTTGTGACTGTTTCAATGACATTGAAAGAAGTCAATATTGTCTATATTCAGAATTTTATGTATATCAATTACCTCTGCTTTTTATTTATAATACTTGGTTTCTAAAGATATTTCTGTCCATTTTATTTGTCATTAACTGAGCGAAGAAAGTAAAATTCCAATATTTTAAATACTTTTTTATGATCTTTGTATCTTCTGATTTTAGCTTTATAAATATTATTTTTTGCATATATTCAGAATTGTTATACTTTTATCATGCAGTTTATTTATTTATTTATTTATTGTCTTTTTGAGACAGGGCCTCACTATGCAGTTCAGGCTGGTCTCGAGCTCACTCTGTAGCCCAGACTGGTCTCAAACTTGCAATGATCCTCCTGCCTCAAGCCTTCTGAGTACTGGGATTACAGGCATGTGGCATACCTGGTTATTGTGCAGTTTATAATGAATTCTATTTTTCATTTTTTTGCTCTTAAACATCTGATATTAAGATCATAACCTTTTGTTTTACTCAAACATATACTTATCAAGTGTTTTCACTGACCACTAAAAAATTTCTTGTGACCTTTACACTGATCACACTCATTATTCTTTTCCTTGAATTTTTCACTTATTTCCCAGAATATCATATCATTTGCCATACTAGTTTCTAATATTTTCCTGTGTTTTTTGCTATTTTCATTAAACTGCAAATTATTTGGAGTGCTCTAAGCTTCAGGTGCTGGAACTCTTACCTTGCTTGTCTTTCCTTATTCTTATGCCCGATGTCTTTTAACCTCTGTCTTAATGCCATATATACTGTGTTAGAGTCTAATCAGGAGATAAGATCATACTAGTCATTTCAACAGACAGAACTTAATATAGAGACTGATTAACTGATTATATCACCAACAATTATCATTCTGAAAAACTGGTGGACAACATTTTCAGCAAGTAGAGAATCCAAAGGGCTAAAATTTGAGCACTTTTTGTCTTTTCCCATTATAATAGTTTGCTTACTTATGAGCTACATGTTTGTCTGAGAAAGTGTCGAATGTGTCTAGTATATAGACTATGCCAGATATAATCTAGATACTGTTATAAATTCTTTTGCTCCCTTTTTTATTTTGATTTATTCATGTCCTTTCAATTGCTCTTTATTTGCACTGAAAAGGTAAGAGCACACATATTGGTGTTTGTTCGTTGATGTAGAAATAAGCAGAGCCTTTTGGTCTACCTTGGTTTTAAACCTCTCACAATCATTTGAATGAGGCAGAAGGGTTTCTTCAATGGGTCAACAAAATCCTTTATTTAAGTGTAGAACAACTGTTTGCTGAGTAAGATATGTTCTTTCCCTATGTTCTGTTTCTTATATGTGTGAGTAGTGCCTAGAAATTTGCTTGTGAAAATTAGAATTAACCATATGTCTAGTTATGTTATGACTTATACCTCGATGTCCCCCAAAGTTTCCTGTGTGCATAAGTGGAACTTTTGGGAGATGGCTGGATCGTGAGTGTGTGATACTGGATTAGTCCACTGACTGGTTTAGCATAGTTCTGAGTGTGGATAATGAAATCACTGAAGAGGAAATGCTTGCAGTGGGTGTGAGTGGCACCAATCCACAGGCTTGTGGCCTGTCTGGAATAAAAGGAGAACGCTTCTTCTTGTTTTCCCAGCCATCAACATTTTCTCTTCTGCTGTGCGCCTCTGCCATAATACACTTCCTTGGAACAAGTAGGCTATGGTCTGGAACCTCTACATGTTGTGAGCTGAAGTAAGCCTTTCCTCCTTTAATTTGTTAGTGTCAGGTGCTTTGTCTCTGAAATGAGAAAACAACTAAGACAAGTTATGAATATCAATTGGCATATCATTTAATTCAACTTACAATTGTTTATAATGTTTTTGGACAATTAGAAAAAGAAAATATATATTATAACAAGAAGCAATGTTAATTTTTAAAATCCTGTTTTGATATGTGATTTTCTTATTCTTTAAGATATATATATATATATATATAAAAACTATAATTTCATTTATCCAGTGGTATTTTGGCACTCATTAACTTTTTCTAGAAGGTGGCAGAAGCACTAAAAATTTCAATACCAAACAAATTGTTTTTGGCTGGAATGGATAGCCAGCCACAGACAATCAACAACGACAAGCTCTACCTTGTATGTCAAGTACCAACAAAGACAGTTCCAGGACAAAATTTTTGCCTGAAGTGCTAAATCTGATGAGTTTCAAAGCAGTTGAGCATCAAGGTATGACAGTATTTTTGCTCCATGTATTTTCAAAACAAAGTTTTTTTAATTACATACTTTTTAAAGCATGACTTATTGAAATAAAATGATGAGCAAAGAAATTCAATGTTAATAGTGATATTGATATTTCTTTACTGCAAAGTGCTTTTCTTGTATGTTAACTCCTTTGGAAAGTAACAGCTTAGAGAATTTGAAGCAGTGGCATCACAGTCGAATAAAATATTCAGGGCAAGTGCTATTTTCTTGATTTTATACTATGCCATTGAGGTTAGAGATGTTGAATAATTTGCTCAAGGTCACAGTTTAGTTAGTTTTTAATTATTTAAATTTTAGATTATTGTGAGTCCTGACTGCACCATGCTTCTATGTTGTTATTGAAATGGACACTGAGAAGCTTTTGCTGATCAGAATATTTTTATTTCTGTAAGAGCAGAGCAGAAGTTGACTCACTGAATTAGCAGGAACCAGAATTTACCTTTGTTCCCTGGGAGGTACAGGTCAGGAATTAATAAATACTGGAGGGAATGGATTGCCTGCTGGGTAGTTCAGTGTTTAAAGTGCCTTGTAATTGTCATAATTCTGTTTTTACTCCACTTAGGTGTGTAGTGCATTTTAATCATCTGCAGTTATTATACACTTCTTGTCTCTGGACCACACTTTCCAAAAGGTTTAAAAGGGCAGAGAGAAAGTCACTCACTGCTTTGGGCTCAGTTTCTCTACTATTTCTATTCATAAATGCTGCTGCTTCAAATTCTCTAAGCTGTTACATTCTGTAAGTGCTTTCCTTTCAGGATGTTTTGATCTATCCAGCCTTGTCTAAAACTATGAATTCACCCACTTCCTGCTCTTTCTTAACCTTAGAGTTCTGTTTTAAGATTCTTAACTTGCAGGGCTTGTTGGATTCCCAAACCATTGCTTCCTCTAACCCCACATTTATATATCTAATTGGAATTCAAATTTCTCAGTTTACCTCTTCCTAATGATCCCTGTTCTTATCAATGCTTTAATTACGTCTTTCTACGGTGGCACTGATTCTTCATTGCTCTCTTTGGGGATTATCTAAGTTACTTGTGAATGAATATAAAATATGCAATAAAACTCAAAGGTATTGGAGCCATGGGCATCACCAGATAATCATTCTGAGGAGGAAACATACAATAAAATATTTTTGCCTTTTAGGGAATTAACTTTTCCATATTGAGTTCTTGTTATGTTTGAATCTGGAAAGTATATCTATTTATCAAAATTAAGAGTAAGATTTCAAAATCTTTCTCATTTCCTTCCCAATATTTGTAATAAGGGGGAGAGCCCAGGGAACTTGTGTAAGAGAGGAAAAAAGCAAAGCAATATTTCTGCCCCACCAAATAGCAAAAGCAGCTTTTCTTTAAATTCAGTTTCCAAAATCTGGTTATGTTTTTTATTTGGAGGCTAGAGAATTTTCTAAAGCAGAGTTCCACAACCCCTATCTATAATATTTTATGGGGTCACAGTTTGGAAGTCTGAATTTGTAACAAATTTCCCAAATGACTCTGAGCAGTTTTGAGGCAAAAATTATGTGGATTATAACTGAGAGCAGGAAAAATTTTGGATGATACAGTTGAGAAAGACTATATTTAGCCTAGTCTAATAGTAGAGAAGTTCAGAGGAGACAAAGAATATTCCACAGTTAGTATTCATTTTTGGTACAAGAAGTTGAGCAAATTCCAAAACTGTTAGAGCTGGCAGCTTGAGAGGACAGGATCAGACTCACCATGGTGAAATCAAAACAGTAGAAAAGCTGGAGGATACATATTTCCTTGACAACATCTAGCTAATGGTTGCACCACTTTCCCACAAAGATGACTTTAAAAATTGCTAGACACGTGGAGTTTATGATTATTATGTTTATGTTACATTTTATAAATAGTTCCTCTTTGTATAGAGTTTTTAGTTAATTTTGACTTTTATCATGAGTGTCTTCTTTTCAAGAATGTAGAATCTCAAAGTAACATATTGCTTAGCTATTTTTAGAGCTGGGTAAATGATTAATGAGGATATCCTGAGTGGCAGTTATAGTCAAGAATCAGATATCCTCAGTGGGCAATATCAACAAGCATCTTATTTTAAGTTAAAGTTCTAATTTAATAGGATTTGTTTTTATCTAGGTACAATTAGATGTGACATTCTGCATGTGCAATAACTACTATGATAATACAAATTAATGTATATGTAAAATGCATTTTAAACTCTTCATCTTTCAAATTACATATGTATGTATAAGATCATACAACTACTTACATAATGACATAAATCATTCATCCAATACACTAATTTTTAAATCAGTTGTCGATTTGTTTATATTTGTGCGTATCTGGAGACTGTACATTTATTTGAACCAGCGATGTTAGTGTTGTGTCTTGTGCTTCTACTTTTGCTGTCTCCTCTGCCACACTGCCTTTTGCAAGTCTTGAATGACTCTAAAATAGATGATGAAACTAAAAAATGCTGTTGACCCTATTTCTATCAGTTACATGATCTAGGTCTGTACTAGTAAGAATTAGTGATTCAATTTTATGCCTCTTATTGCTGGTACATAAAATTACTATCGAAGTTGTCTCAGTTACTTATATGGAATAATTTCGTTCTTCTGTATGGATTGATCATATTGGCATAAACTGGCTGAAAAGCAGTTCTAGGTTTATCCCCTATTTCAGTTAAAATGAAATTCCTCTGAGTACAGCAGTTGTCTTAAATGAGCTAAGTTTATGTATTTATTTGTTTTTTAGCTAAGAGAATCTGGAGATAGTAAGTTCAGGAATAGAATGACAATTTATTAGTTCTTAGGAATCCTAGGTGCATTTTCTTTTATTTCTTCAGACACTTGCAATTCTTTTCATGGTCCAATGTAGCTACTCATGCTCTGGTTATGCAATGTGTTAGTAAGAAGGAGGAGAAAGGAAGGAAGACTGTTGTGGTGTCCTCCCTTAAAAAGACTTTATGAAAGCCTCCATGTAACATTTTTCTTCACATTTTTTTTCTACAGCACATAACTCTACATTCTCATATAGGACTGGAAAACAAGGAGGACTGGAAGATGTAGTCTTTAACCCAAGATGCCAAGTTTATAGCTCATTATCAAGATGATAGCTGAGGATTGGATGCTGGAGACAACTTATATTCTGCTGTATCATAATTTAATTCCTCTGGTTCCAGAAGGATCACAGAAACCTCACAAGGGCATAAAGAAACAGATGGAATATATGGAATGCCCAAGAAACCTGTTGTTTAAAGGTTTTTGAATTCTGGCTTATGAATTTTTAAAAATATGTACCAAAACAGGTTTTTTAATGGACGAGTTCTAAAATTTCTGCACACAGTGGTCCTTTTCTCACAGGATGTCTTGACAAGGATTTGGTAACATTTTCAACTGTGCTTTGATTTCTTTGGGGGTAGGAAATAGAGATCTACTAGTATACTAGATACTGTTGAGTATATTTGATGTACTTGACAGAACTAAACTGAGACTGACATGGAGTATATAGTTATTGACCCAGACCTGTAACTCTGGTCGCAACTATATCCCTTTGTGAAGATTTTGTAAGTAAAGCAATATCATCCTTAAAATATCTAGGCTGATGAGATAAATCATGAAAAACTCATACAAATGGTCAGACCAGACATTTTAAAAAAGCTTCCCAACTGATATGCTTTAATCACCTTCTATTGACTCTGTAGGTAAGGGATGGATTCATCTGAATGTGTGAATATAAGACACCCAGCACCAGAGCATAAATTCCACAGTGATTTATCAGTCACATTACTCATGGTTTGCAAGAGGACAATACTGCATGTTACACAGGGTCACACATGAATTGGTCTTGGAAATAGAGTGAAAAGCCAGAGGCTGCATCAGGCGGTCTTTGTAGCATTAAGAGGGTGAGATGTCCCTGGGTTCTCAGGGGAGGATGTGATTGGCTTGTCTGAATATTTCTGCAAGTTGGCAGGAAATTGAAACTAAGCACTCAGGGATAAGCAGTAATGGTGCCTGGTGTCTTTGATAAGGAGGGTTGTTTGGCTAGAAGACCTCATCTGTGGGAGCAGGACTGGAAGGAGATCTTAGAGCAAGGTTGTTTGCAACCTTTCTGGTTTTACCAGATGTCAAAGCAGAACATAAATTTAGACCTTACATTATATACTGATAATTTCACTGGGCTGTTTTTTTTCCTTTTTTTTCACTCCACATCAGATACATATTTAAACAGGGAGATCTGAGTCTTTGTTATTTTTATCTCTGGTTGCTCAAATACAGTGAATAATCAGTGCTTGTCTAAATTTCCTTTGCTTTTAAAAGTATACTTCTGTTGAGGAGAATCTAAATTGTAGGTTTTATAGGCATGATACTGTGTTAGGTAAAGGTACAGCACTATATGGCTAATTTCTTTCTTTCTCAAAGGACATGCCAGCAGTAGTACAGCCCTTATTATGGAGCACTCAGGAACTTTTTGGTGTAAAGAGTGTGGGAAAGGAAAGGAAGTGGTTTGGAGTAGGGAAATTAACAGAGGTCTAGAACTAGCCCATAGGAGGAGCATGATAACTTACTTACAATACACGAAAAGGTGTGGTGAACTCACACGTAATATAGGATTAATACTTATGTGCCTCGTAGTAAGTATCAGTGACAGTTTCCACCAACAGTGACTTCTAGACTCAGATAGATACCATGGCAATGGATGATTAGACTAGTGGCTGTGGTTAGGAAGGAAAGTTCAGTTCCCAGATTTACAGATTTTTTTTTGTGTGTGCGGCATCAGAATTACTGATATTTGCCAGTAAGAAACACCACAAAATTTAAACCTGGAGATTGGAGGGTCCTAGCAGATACTGAACAAAGAAGCTTAATGAGGCCTTTGGATGTTCAGATTTTATCAGGAATTAGTTTTAAATAATCAAATGCGTATCCCTTTCTCTATATTTCAGATTGTCTTCTATTTTTATCAGTGTTGCAAAACATAATCCAATACTTTTTCCTTTTAGAATTTCACTGTTAAAAAATATCTGTCAGCTACATGAGAGAAAATCTATACTTACTTGGAACACAGAAATTATATAAGATGAGACTAATGTGATAATATATATTAATTGATCTTTTGTATTGTATTATGTTAAAAATCTTAGCCCCAAAGCTGAACTACCCAAATATGTAAAGCAAATATTATTAGATCTAAAGGGAGAGATAGACTCCAATACAGTAATTGGAACTTCAGTGTTCCACTTTCTTCACTTGACAGGTCACTAGGACAAGAAATCAACAAAGATACATCGGAGTGGATCCATACTATAGTCAAATAGTCCTAACAGACATTTATAGAACATTTCATCCAACAGCAACAAGGTGCACAGTCTGCTCATTAGCGGATAGAATACAGTTTGAGATAGATCATATAGTAAGTAACAAATCAAATCTCAGTAAATTAAAAAAATGAAATAATATGTGTGTTCATAGACTGCAGTGGAACAAAACTAGAAATAACAAAAACAGCAATGGAAAATACACAAAAACCTGGACATTGAAAAACAAATTCTTAAAAACATGAGTGAGATTGTGAAAAATTAAAATATAAATAAAAAATTTCTTAGAGCAAAATGAAAATGAAGACACACATATCAATGTCTGTGAGATCCAGAAAAAAGGATATTAATTGGGAAATTTATAACAATAAATACATACATCAAAAAACTAAGAAGATTTAAAATAAGCACCTAACATGAAACTTAAAGACTTTGAAAAGCAAAAATAAACTGAAATAAAAATTAATAAAAGAAAGAAGTAATGAAGATCATAGCAGAAACAAATGAAATCCTAACTAAAAAAATGCAAAGGATTAAAGAGTTGGCTTTTAGAGAAGAAAAATAAAATTGGCAAATTTGTATCTACAGTAATACAGACAGCAAATATACAAGATCAGAGATAAAAAAAGAGACATTGCAACCTGTTTCACAAAAATACAAGGGATAATTAAAAAAAAACTGCTATGAACAATTACATGCTAACAGATTGCAAAATCTAGAAGAAATGGATAAACTTTTGGACATAAGACTAAATTAGACATTTTGTCTCCAGAACTGTGAGAAATTAATTTTTTTTGTTTTAAAAATGAAATAGAAAAAATCTAAACATATCAATAATAAGAAAAGAAAAGTCTGATGAAATTATAAGTCAATTCTACAAAACTTTTAAAGAACTAATTCTGATTCTTCTGAAATATTTCAAAAACTAGAAAGGGAAAGAATTCTACTAAACTGTTTCAATGAGGCCAAGATTACACTGATACTAAAACCATGAAAAACTCAGTAATAAAAGATACCACAGACCAATATCCTTGATGAACATAGTTGATAAAATTCTTAATGAACCACTGGTGAGCTGAAACCAGTAACACATGAGAAAGATTATACCTTCCAAAATGGATTGAAAGAATTAATATCATGAGTACTTCATACATCAATGCAATCCCAATCAAATGTGAAAAAATTAATCTAATTGCTTTTTCATCAGTACTAATGACATTTTCAAGGGTATACTGTTATGTCGTACATATCATATGATATTTTAATTTACATTTTCCAAAGTTCTTAAAAACTTTTAGGATACAGATCTCATAAAATTTGTATGCCATGACTTAAATCACTTTCCACTCACACTATTTCAGTTTTATGTAAGTTTATATAAGTACTTATGAATAATTAATCAAATGGAAGATAACATTAGAATGGTATTATTATTTATTGCCAAAGTGCTATCTTGCAGTACTTTAACTATATAAAGTCATTGTTTCACCACTAAGGGCTTTTCAGTTGGATATTTTCAGTATGTAAACATGTCAACCTATTTTTTGTTAGAAAAGTTTAGACGCTTTCTCAGGTGATAGAATTTTATTGTGCAGAGACATATTGTAGATACTACTTTTCCAGAAATCAGTAGAAACAAAGACTGGGAGGTGGGAAAAAGCCTCATTTAGTTGAAAGAAACATCTGTGTAATCAGTACTTATTATGCCTGAAGATAGTGTTAAAAATTATGGCTTCCATCTCAGAGTAGAATATTTCATTTAAGTATTGAGAGGACCACTGAAGATTTTGGATATTAAATATCATGATAAAAATGATTTTTCAGGAAGGTTAACATACTGCTGTAAATGGGACCAACTGGAGGCAGGAATGAAAGAGAGGGAAGTGAAACGAGGCAGATTTGTATGCAGTACTGCTATAACAAGTTACCACAAAATTAGTAGCTTAAAACAATATAAATTTGTATATTAGAATTTTGTAGGCCAGAAGTCTGAAATGGATTTCACTGGACTGAAATTAAGATGTCAGCTGGACTGTAGTCTCTGGGGGGAATCTCTTTGTCTTTCATCTTATAGAGGCCTACTGTGTTGCTTGGTCAGTTATCTTCTTTCTCCATCTTCAAATTTAGCAGCACAAAACCCTCAGATTATTCTATGACCCTGATTCTATCATCATCGCATTTTTTTTCCTCTGACTAAATATCCTATCACCCTTTTATAAAGACCCCTGTGATTATGTTGGACCCAGCTGGATTTTTCAGAATAAACTCTGCATGTTGAGAAGCTAATTAGATCACATCTGCAGTGTCTCTCTTTGTTACAGTATTATATTTCCAGGTTTTGGTGATCAGAAAGTGAATTTCTCAGGGGGACATTATTCTGCGTACTATACCAAGATACAACATAAATTTATATACAGACTAATGAAGAAATGAAGTACAGTGGTGACTATGAGATTGACATCCTGTGCCTCCCTCTATGACTAATCAGGCATAAACATCTGTTGTCTCTTCCTATGCATGATCCCTAGAAGCTGTTTATTTCTTGCCTTTCATTCCTGCTGGATCATTTTTAAATTTATCATTTGTTCTTTTGCTAAAACTGTTCACTTCATTTAACAATGATTTCTTATATCCCCTTTTGCTATCTGGATTTTGTTTATTCATTGCTAAATTGCATTTTAGCTTATGTTTAAACTCAGATGAATCACATTTAGGCTTTCTTCCCTATTCTACGAGACTTCTAGTGAATTGTTATCATTTTGTCATTTTTCAGAGTATTAGACTTTTCCATGAATCTGGAAGGTGGTTGGATTGAGTTTCATTACAAATCATACAGGATATTAGTTCAAATGGTCAATTTTACCTTAGAAAAATGAAGCTTTAGCAAGCATATTTTCAAATCATACACTCTTGCAGAATATAGCTCTCTGTCTTTTTTCTTCTATCCACTGTACAAACCATTTCCAAGGAAACTAAAACAAAGGCTCCTAAAGGACAGAGAGTGATGTTTCTTCATTTTAGAAAGAAATGTCTAAAGATCAGAACTTCCATGGTGAAATCACCAAGTTGTTAGATAGCAATATAACAATACTTGAAACCCAGATTCTTAAATCACTTTTATAACAAAAAGCTTACTATTACAACACACTGCCTGAAGTCTAAATCACTGAAAATTAAATTCACATATACCTATCAAGGAATTGTTTCCTTTGAAGCATTATATGAAAAATGAATTTATGATGATCACTATATGTATTTCCCACTTTTGATCACTTGTGCTGACATTTTAAAATATAAGATGTAATATAAACCATGTGGAGTTGAAACACAAATATCCCTTTATGCTCTAGAAAGCATGTGCCCTAGGATGGGACTATTGAAAGCGGAAATTTGATGACATTCTTCTTATGGAGTGACAATCCACTAATAAATCCATTTTTTGTCATTCAAACAAGAAGAATTTTAGTAGACTAAACAAAAGAGACATTTAGGGACAGCTCAACAGTTTGATTAGCCTTATCTGCTCCTGATAACCAATGGCGTGCAGATCCCTTGTCAGTCAGGTCTATTCCCCAGAACACAGGTAAATAGGTGATCAGGAGATGTGTTTACTGCCTGGTGGATATGTGGACATATGGACCATATTCTTCCCATTTAATAAAGAGTTTTTTTACCAGGTCTAGTTCCATAATCCTGAGAAGTTGGGAGTTGACTATTAAAATCTCTAGTCTGAAGTTGAGATAGGGTCAAACCTTTTATCACAAAATGCATGAGAAGAGAGAGGGTGAAAAAGTCAATTTTTGGGTGAATATGGACATATTAGAAATTCTAAAGTTTTGCCTTCTCCTTAAAAAAGCAAAATTAATAGGCATTAAACAGTTTAAAGAAGTAAGTATATGAGAATATCCACAATTCTTGGCAAGGGTCTTCCAGGATATCTGTGTGGTCGTTAAAAGATTGTTAGATGTCTACATTTACCTTTTTATAATATCCTTTTTCATTTTCTCTTAGTGCGGGATACAGAAAAATCCTTGTGATTTGGTTTAAAGTACAAAATAAAAAGGAAAATTACAGAATAGAATGTAAGTATCATTTCAGACATTCAAAGTGGGGTGCATGCAAGTACATGTGTATGTGTGTGTCTCTGTGTGTTAAACTCTGAAATATGATTTTTGTATTACTTTACCATGTTCCACTCTTCACAGAAAGATCAAATTTCATAGTGTATCATTTATTGTGAATGTACCAATACTACAGTGTTCAAAAGTACAAATAATATAATCAGAAGTATTGGGTCCCTTAGTAGAGTATTTGGACTTTTTAAGTGACTTGCTTCCCCATTTGATTCTGATTTAATCAATTTTACTTGAGCAATCACACTAGCAATCTTATTGGCTGACCAGAATTTTGCCCCACCTCATTCTCACCTTATGTCTTTCCATTTTTCCCCACCCTAGACCTGTCTCACTTTGTGGTTTTGCCCTATAAAAATCCTTAAAAAAGGTGGAGTCTTTAATAACCCACTCGGGACCTCTTCTGTCTCTCTCTCAGGCAGAAGCTTTCTTTTTCTCAATACATATATTATACTCTTAAAAAAAGTGTATTTGGGAAAGCTTTTAAGATTGTAGCCATATACAACTCTACCTACAAATAATTTTTCCATAGGTTCTGTCATATTTCATAACAGACCACTTCATCATAAATACAGGAAAAATTGTTCTGATACAGAATGATTGCATTTTAGTACTCGATGTGAGAGCAGGAATAAATAGGTAAGGAACTAGTAAATCTTCCAGAGGATAACACTTTATTGCTCCAAATAATTACCCTAGGTTAACTTCACCCTAAATCATTCTACTGAATGACCACAGAAAATGAAAAGAAACAAAAACTTAACTGAACATTTCGATACATGTATAACTAACATGATATTTTAACTGACAAGAGACTTAAGCATGATGAAGGGTAATTGTGACAGCTTCAGCAACTTTGCTACCCACAAATTCTACTCAGGTAATACAGACCCACTATATAAAGTGAAAATATATGGCAATTCAACTCTGGATAACACAGAAAGATGGTAATAAAGTGACAGGTATGGCGAGGTACAGAAAACTGAAGGAAATTTGGCAAACTCAGCTGGTGCTAAGAAGCAATTCTGGATGGCAAGACAAATCAATGTCTTTCAAAAATGTGGTGAAAAAAATGTTAAATGCTGTTGTCCTGTGTGTCATGCAATGGAAGGGCAGGCTTGTCAAAACAATGCAGTCTGTGTTTACCCAGCTTATTCACTGGATCTGGCACTGTGTGACTTGTAGATTTTCCCCAAAGACAAAATGATTAAGAAAGGTAAATGTTTTCAATTGATTTAGAGCACTGTGGCAGCTACAACAGAACAACTAGAAACACTCAAAAAGAGGGTTTTCAGAACTGCAATTATGATGGGATAAATGTATTTCAAGTATTTTTAGTGGGATTAATGGCAACGTGACTTTTATTGAAATAATTTTTTAATATTTAAACATTCTTGTATTTGTTGATCATGTCTCATACTTCTAAAAAAGAGATAAAGGCACAAGGAATGATCACTTTCCAAATGTGGAAAACTAGAGGACATGGTTTTAGGCTTCTGACCACAGCAACCATCTCCAAATCAAAATGGTGGTTCTCATTGTATTCTGGTTGAGCTTAGGAAAGGACAGGCAAAAGAAATCTTTAATAGGGTCTGTTTAGAGAAGGGAAACCATAGGGAGCCTTCCTTTTGTGGTAAAAGAAGTGGGAGAGACCTTCTGATGCAGCTACTTCATCCCCTAGCAATGGGAATGCAGTCATTCTGTTTGTAACTAACTGAAGAGATTAATGATAACTCTTTCTAATATGTTCAGGCTGGAGCACAAAAGAGAAAGAGGTTAAAGATGCTTGAATTTTCCTCATCCTAATTGTTATACAGTTCTTGATTAAAAATAAATGCAATCATAAATTCTAATTAAAAGTTATCATAGTCACAAAAATATATACATTCATGGCTACATGTAGAATTAGAGATATCTGGGTGATGACCTGCCAGATCTCAAGGGAAATTACCAGTTACTCTTTTAACGAAGGAGATCTAGAGCACTATGGCATAAATCAGA
>RJWM01025384.1:0-29514 GCA_004363535.1 Dasyprocta punctata | reverse complement strand
ATATAGTAGTTTTTAAATAGATGCTTATTGATTGTTTAGAATTCAACTTAGTAGAATCTCAAATTCATAGAATGGTTGAGATTGTGAGTGAGTTAATGATAGGCATTATAAATCTTTTGTTTCTGGCATAGGGATCAGGGAATCCTGACAAGTAGCCCTCCCCAAATACCTAAAGTAGGAGTTATTTTTAATTTTTATTATTTTTAGACGTTATCTTTTATCATCCAAAATGCAACATTTATCATTCATGGACCAGACCTTGGTAATAAATTTAGGATTAGAAGGGTGGAGTAATAAAGTCACAGAACAGAATCACGGCAACAGAACAAGATCTCTAAACTCCTAGGTATGACACAGAATCACTGGTTATTTATGATCCCCGTTAGTCTCAGAAAAGGGATAGAGCCAAGCAAGTGGAGGGTCATTTGTTTCCCAGCTCAAAGTGAAATCATCCATCTCAAAAGTAATGTGTGATTATACAAAATTGGAAGATTTGATACACAGCAGCATTGTTCTCATAAGACAGGACAAATTTGAAGGGATAAGATTACAGATAAGTTAGGGGTTGGGGAGGAAAATGAATGAAGAGTGACATTCTAGGGCAGTGGTGGCAAACTTGTGTTATACTTGCTATTTGTTTTTCTTTTAAGATAAAAGATGTTAATGCATGAGTTGTTTTTTACTAAACTAAAACCTTAGTATTCAAGTTTAATTGCAGTGTTGGTACTTTGCAATAAATGAGTGCGTTTTGGGTTGCAGTTAGGACACTCAAGTCTCTAAAAGTTTCACCATCGCTGGTCTAGGGTATCCTAGAGCTGTAGGTAACAGGGAGCTGTAATGGGGAATTTTATTAGGTTGTTCGCAATTTAAGGTTCAGTATAGGCCACAGAATCTCTAATATGATTGACATTGTTCTCCGAGGCTTTGTGAAGAGCATTTTGAAGAGCATTTGTTTGGAGTAGGTGTGATGAGGATGAAACTCTATTTTTAAAACTGGAGGAAATACATGGACTCCTGACTGTGGGACAGCAGATCATTAGAGTCCACACCATCTTTTTCTGTTTCATTTTCCCTTCATTTTCTTTCTCTCCTCCATTTATAGCCTAGTTTTTCTAGTGTTGTGCTCTTATTAATTTAGCTGTTGCTACAAAACATAGTCATTCTTTTGTATCAAACAGGGGGATCGTTTCTTGGCTTTTTGACTAAGATCAAGTATTGTACCAAAAGGGTATTTTCTCCAGGACTCCCGAAGATACCAAAATCTGTGGATGTCATGTCCCATATGTGACAGGGTGTGCGTGCATACAATTTATGCACATCCTTTTACATAACCATCTCTAGATTACTTATAATACCTAGTGACAATATAAATGATATGTAAATAGTTGTTATTTACTGTAGTATATTGTCTAGGGAATAACAATAAGAAAAAGTCTATGTTCAGGAGAGATGCAATTTTTTTTGAACTGTCTTTGATTTACAGTTGGTTGAACCCATGGATGTATGAGCTGTGGATACGTAGGGCCAACTGTATTTTATGAGCCCCTATAGGGATCTAGCTATGAAAATGACAGATTTCCTTGGCAGTTCATAGATGAAGTGGAGTCAGATATGTGCATGTTCTGTTATACACCATAGCCATTACGGGTATTGGCATTTTGGCCATTGCAGTGCCACTAAATTGGTGCTGGGCTGTAATTAAGTGTGTTTCACCACTTCCTAATTGAGCAGTCCTCTAACAAATGGATTACAAGTGCAACCTTTAAAAAATAGATTGATAAAGCTCTAACAATGTGTTTTATTATGTTGCACAGAAAGTAAGTGGTAATTAGATTGTACATGGTTGCCAGCAAGCGAAATGGTAGTCAGGGCCACCATTTTGGAATGTGTTTAAAGAGCTAGTAATTCCTGCAAAGTTGAGATCAATGAGCAGAGTCTGGATATCCCTAGCTATAGCTACTTGGTGAAGGATGAGATTCATTGCTTTGAGAAGTTCAGTGTAGGCTCCTCAAACGTTAATATGCATACAATAACCTGGAGTTCTTGTTAAAGTGTAGATTCTGGTCCACACACCAGGGCTGCCCACGATTTTGCATTTTAAACAAAATTTTGTTGATGCTGGTGCTGCTGGACCATGGGCCACCTTTTGAGTAGCAAGGGCTTAATGGATGCTAACTTCCTGCCTTCCTTTCTGCAATTACTAAAGAAGTGTAAGAGCAGAGTATGTAGGTATGAACTCCCAAACTGATACTTTCTATCTTTAGAAGCAGGTCAGGAAAATTAATGCATTTACTTTCCAAAAATACAGTCATGTGGCACACATATTTCACTCAATGATGGACTGCATTTATAGTGGTGCATTTACAATGGTCTCATAGGATTGTAATGGAGCAGGAAAATTTCTATCATGCGATCTGGGCATGGTAGTGTTTGCCTATAATCTCAGTTACTTGGGAGGGTGAGGCAGAAGGTTACCAGTTCAAGGCCAGCCTGAGCAACTTAGTGAGCTCCTGTTTCAAAATAAGATAAAATAAAGTTCAAAAAGGGTTGAGGATGAAGCTCAGGGAGAGAAAATTCACCTACCATGTGTGAAGTCCTGGGTTCAATCCCCAACACTGCAAAAAAAGAGGAAAAAGAAGGAGAAGAAGGAGGAGGAGAAAAATACTCCTGTGACCTTGTGATATTGTAACCACCCTAACATTATAATGTAGCTCATTACTCATGTGTTTATAAGAATAACACAAATGAATCTGCACTGCCAATCATAAAAGTGTAGCAATACAATTGTGTAAGTGTATAATTCTTGACAATGAAAATAAAAATTGTTATGAGTTGACACACTTTTCTATCTATATTTTTATCATCATTTTAGAATATTCTCCTTCTACTTATAAAAATATTTACTGTGAAGTAGTATGTAATGTTTACCTTGTCTCTTGATTGCTTCAAGAGGCTGTGCTGAGTGATTGACCTGGACTGTCCAGGTCAGTGTGAGTACACTCTGTAGTGGTCACACAATGACAAAATCACCCAAAGATGCATTTCTCGTTACATATCCCCATCATTAAGCAATGTGTGACAGTTTTCTTTTTTAGATCCCAAGATTATTCTCCATATGCTTTTTTTTTTTTTTTTTGAGATAAGTTCTCACTATGAAGTTCAGGCTGGCCCTGAATTCTCTGTGTAGCCTAGGCAGACCTCAAACTCTCAGTGATCCTCCTGCCTCAGCCTCCTGAGTGCTGGGGTTTCAGGTGAGTGCCACCACATCTGGCTTCCATATACTTTTATATTCTTTTTTTTTTTTTTTTTTTTGGTACTGAGGATCCAACTCACAACCTCACGCCTGCCAGGCAGGCACTTAGGCCACTGAGTTAAACCCCCAGCCCTATTTTTTGAGACAGGGCCTCACTATGCAGTTCAGGCCGGCCTTGAACTCACTTTGTAGCCCAGGCTGGACTCGAACTCACAACAATCCTCCTTCCCCAGCCTCCTGAGTGCTGGAATTAAAGCCGTGTACCACTACACCTGGCTTCCATATACTTTTATATTCTGTGACATTATAGTCCTTTAAGCAGTCCCAGGGCTCATAAAATGATATTAAAAGAAGTTGTTTCTCTTAGGAGAACCATAATTTTAGTGTAGCAAAGTCATTGTAGACAAAAGACTTTAGGGTTGACTTACCAGTCATGATGGTGTTGTCATGCTGTATATTTGTATGATAACCCAGACATCTATCCCAGGAAGCTGTCAGTTCACAAAGTCCAAGTTTGAGGAAGATTTCCAACTTGAGGTTTGAGGAAGGTAGAAATAGAGTGCTGGGATAAAGGCTGTGTCAGAAGCTGGATTGGTATAATTTCTTTCATGAAGTTAGAGGGCAATAATAACTTACAGATATTTAATAATCTGCAATTAGAAAGCATCTTCACCTGAGTCATATCATTTGATCTTCATGAAAATTCTAAGAGGGTGGTACTTAAAAAAGCAGATAAAGAAATAAGGGCCAACAAGTAAGGTGATTTGTTCAAAATACCTCATAGAGATAAAAGCAGAATAGAAGACTTTTAGTCTAGTCCTCTTCTTTTTTTTTTCTAGTTCTCTTCTTATAGCAGCATTGGAAACTGTGTCCCATTGGTTTCCACTATAACTTCCTGAGCAGACATCAAAAATTGATCTCAGAATTATTTTTTGCTGAGCTCTTAGCTTCACAATCTTCTTAATCCTGCATCCCAGAAAACCAGAAAGCCATTCCCAAGAGATTGGACCTGGTATGGGAAGAGAAATCTATTTCTCTCTTAGCAACATTAACTTGTATTATCCACAAGTGCTGAGTATAAAAATAATCACTTTCCCTGGAGATCTACGAAAGGATCAGCATTCAGTTGCTAGTTGGGTTAAGAATTATTTGTGTGGAGGTAGGCAGTGCCTCTAGAGGCCCTCTACATGCATGAAATTCTGAAAAGGTAACTTTATGCTTATTATTTTTCCATGGCTTTGTGCTGAAGTTACAGTGAGAGGATGCAGGTAGAATTCTAAGATGGTTCCATGGTTCCACCCCTTGATGTTCACACCTTATGGGAACTCCCTTGAGTTTGAGACCTGTGACCTGCTTCTAGTCCATAGCATTTGGCAAAGGTGAAGGGATTTTGTAGGTGTAAATCAGAAGGGAGTGTGTCCTGAATGGACCTGATTTAATAGGGCACTAGACTCTCCCTTAGGTTAGAGACTTTCTCCATTGGCTTTGAAGAAATCCAGCGTCATGCTGCAAGAGTGGAGAAGCCATATGGCAAAGAATTCAAGTTAGCTTTAGAGTTGATAGCAGCCTCCAGCTACCAAGCAGTGATCTCAGTCCTACAATCTGCATTCTGAGGAAGGTTGAAAGCAGATCTTTCCCCATTTGAGTCTCCAGACAAAAACACAGCTTGGCTGATACCTTGCCTCAGCCCTTTAAGATCCTAGGCAGACAACTCAGTTAAGCCATGTCCAAACTGTTGAGTCACAGAAGCCGTGGAATAATAAAACTACGCAGTATTGAGCTACTAAATTTGCAACCATTTGTTATGTAGTAATGGAAAACTAACTCTGATGCCTTATATTTCTCTATTCACCTATTCAAATTAGAATCTTAAACTCATCTAGACTTAATTTTTTTGACCTGGAGAACAAAGTAAAGCACAGCAGGACCGTTAAGGTGGCAGAGTCCCTCCCTACAACAGAAGAAAGACCTCATGTCACCGCATTCCCTCATAGGCCCCTACATTTCTGGATGGTAGTGTAGTCTTGCTGACCTCCATCTGTGAAATCAATACAAATCACAGAATAATTCTTGCAGTTTGCCATAATTTCCCAACTTTTACCAAGAACTACCACAGCAAAAATTCCCTTAATGGTATCCTGGGCAGTTCTGATTGAGAGTTTTGTTGGAATACATGATTAGTCTATATTTTTAAAATTTTTTTCTATTCCTAAAATAGCTCTTACACAGGTCTGAACTGGACTCTATTTGATGCTATCACTCTGCCTCCCCACCTTTTTCCAATTAATATAGCAGCAATCTGTCCAACTGCCTCATTGCTGGGCTTGCTCAATGGTATGGTTAAGGGCAAATGATTTTTCCTACTTGTCTTTTAAAAATGTTTATTGTCCAGATTGGCATCAGAAATTGACAACTCCTAAAGTAAAAGGAGACAGTTTTGCAAAGACGTTCTGATTTCCATACCTTCAGTAATTTCATTTACTTAGTCATTCCTGGTTCCTGAGATCTGGGGGCCTGCCTAGACCCCAGGGAAATGCTCAAGTATGCTTCTTTATGGCATAACAGCACCATATTCAACTTTTAAATGCCATGGCTCTAATTCACTCCTTAATAATGGTGAAGTAAACTGAATCTTTCACATTGCAGACTTAACTCTCCAAACATCATTAAACAGAACCATTATAATGATATGTTCGTTCCAACAGGTAAGTGCTTTGGCTGCAGCATGAAAGAGAGAATTTGTAGCTTAAAATATTGTGCCTTTTCTTTTCCCCCTTTTAGATAGTTTATAAAAAAGGGAAAACTTCTCCTCCGTGGGCTGAAGGGTTGATTCTTTACATGGGCTGTTTGTCTTTGAGAGTGCTTCCCTCATTGCCAGCTCTTACGAGCAAGCCTGGAGTGTTGATTTTAGCTCTTGAATGATCAATGTTAAATGTCCACTGCTGACATCAGACCCAGCTGCTTGAAATGTCAGCACAGCTGCATTTGTGAAATGAGAACAAAATCTTACCAGTGCTCCTTGTTCTACGGTGAGTCAATATGAAAATGCCGATTAGGAACCTAGACTCTCATAATACACTAATTTTTATTCCTTTTACCACCAGCTCAGATTTCAATAGAACTTAAGCTCAGGAATCTGGAAGCAAATGCAAAAATGCACCCATGGTTTTGAAATTGTGGTCTATGGTAGATTTTAAGATATGCTTTTTTTTTTTTTTAAATTACTGACTTATGGGAGTTTTTAAGAACCACCCAGGAGGACCCTATTTATTCACTTGGATAATAAGCTTTCTCCTACAGTAGGTGTATATGATTAGAGGCTCAATAGCTCTGCCCAAGAGCCTGAATGACTCTGTCTTGGTGGGAGGCTTTGCTTCACTTTGCTCTGGTCTTGCTGGACCCAGAGCTTAGGATAGAAAGGTACCTAACGTAGAACAAAGGAAGGAGTGCAACAGGCCCAGACAAGACTGTCTCACGAAGGCTGGGGAGGACTGACACGGAGGGAAGATTCCCAGAGCAAACCCGGAGGCCCACACTCTGAGTGGCCTCTTACTTCTTCAACATCCTGCATTAATGCGCTTAATGCAAACATGACTTTTTTCTTTATAAAATAAAGTTTATTTATTATTATTATTTTTTGTTTGTTTGTTTGTTTTTGGTGCCGGGGATTGAACTCACAACCTTGCACTTACCAAGCAAGTGCTAGAACTGTTGAGCTAAATCCCCGACCCTAAAATAAAGTTTATTGAAAAGTAACTGTACTTCCACTTTTGATGAACAAAACAAAACATATCACTTACAAGTATTAACATGTGAAATAATGATAAATCTCATCACAAAATTTGCAGGACCTATATGTAGAAAACTAGAAAACATTACAAAGAAATGGAAGATTTCAAGAAATGTTTTAAGGTGAAGCACCTGAAGATAACAATGTTCTAAAAACTAATCTAATAATCTAATTCTAATGAAAATTCCAGTTTTTTTAAATTGGCAGATTTTCTAAAATTGATATGAAAACCAAAAAGACTTGAAATCATTAAAACAATTTTGACAAGGAAGAAAAACTTTGAAAGGCTAACATGACATTATTTCCAGAATTAATATAAATTTATAACATCATATTTATTCTTTCAGCTTCTCACACTAGGGAGACAATACAATGTTATACATATGGGTCTGATTTATTTCACTTATGAGTATGAACTTGAGTTCAACCATTTACCTATAAAAGTTTCTGGTTTATCCTTTTGCATGGCTGAGTAATACTCCATTGTATAAAAATACCACATCTTTTTTATCCATTCTTTGGCTGATGGGTGTTTGGGTTGTTTCCAAGATTTTGCTATAACAAATTGTGCTGCTATAAACATGGGTGCACATATATTGTTATGGTATGATGTTTTTAATTCTTCTGGGAAAATACCCAGGAGAGGAATAGTTGGGTCAAATGGAACCTCTAATCCTAGTTTTTTGAGAAATTTCCACACTTATTTCCACAGCAGTTGCACCAGTCTAAACTCCCACCAACAGTGGAGAAGGGTTCCTTTTTCTCCACAGTCCCTCCAACTTTTGTTATTGGTTGATTTCTTTGTAATAGTCATTCTTTCCAAGGTGAGATGGAATCTCAGTGTTTTAATTTGCATCTCTTGAACGAACAGTGATATTGAAAATTTCTTCATTTATTTGTTTGCTGTCTGTGTTTCTTCATCTGAAAAGTGTGTATTCATCTCAGATGCCCATTTTTGGATTGGATCTCTAAATTTGAGAGGTCTGATTTTTTTTGCATTCTCTATATGTTCCTGATAGTAATCCTTTTTCTGAGGAACAGCTGGCAAACATTTTTTCCCAGATTGTGAGTTGACTCTTCACTCTGTTAGTGATTTCTCTTGTTGTGCAAAAACATTTTAATAAGATGAGATCCCAGTTGTTGATTCTTTGTGCTAGTTCCTGAGTGATCAGGGTTTTATTTATAAAGTCTTTGCCTACACCAATGTCTTCAAGAGTTCTACCTATTCTAGCTTCCAGCAGATCTAATGTTTTTAATATTTACATCTTTGATCCATTCAAATTTAGTTTAGTGCATGGTGAAAGATATGAGTCTAATTTTAATCTTCAGCATATGCAAAGTCAGTTTTTCCAGTACCATATCCTAAAGAGGCTATCTTTCTTTCAGTAACTTGTTTGGCTCCTTTGTGAAAGATAAGGCAGCTTAGTACATCTGGAGTAGTTTCTGCATGTTCTAATCTGTTCCATTGATCCTTGGGTCTATTTTTTTTTATACTGGAGATTAAACTCACAATCTCATGCCTGCCAGGCAGGCATTTAGGCCACTGAGCTAAATCCCCAGCCCTATTTTTTTTGAGACAAGGTCTCACTATGCAGTTCTGGCTGGCCTTGAACTCACTTTGTAGCCTAGGGTGATCTCAAACTCACAACGATCCTCCTGCCTCAGTCTCCCGGGTGCTGGGATTAAAGGCGTGCGTCACCACGCCCAGCTCTTGGGTCTATTTTTTAACCAGTACCACACTGTTTTTTTTTTTTTTAAATCACAGTTGTTTTGTAGTATAGTTTCAAGTCAAGAATTGTGATGCCCTCTGCCTTGTCTTTATTACCCAGAATAGCCTTTGCTATTCTAGGTCTCTTCTGTTTCCAAATGAATTTTAGGATTGTTTCTCACTGCATTAGAGAAAACACGACTATCTTGAGACAAGAAAATATAGGTATTTCCTAAATGTATAATAAAATTAAAAATAGCTATGTATGTGAGGGGGCAGTGGTTTCTTCTGCTTTGTTCTTCTCCCTCTCCTCTTTCTCATCTGCAAAGATTTAGAGAAATAAACACACACCCCAAGTTTCACCTTGGAAGTGTAATTTCACCAACCCCTTGCTGTTCTAATCTAAGAGCTGTCATTTAACACAACACAACAGAAATTGGCCATAATTCAAAAAGAAAAGTATCTTTTATGACACTACTTTGACATATGTTAGATGGTTGTGTAAGATCATGGCTCCTTGTCTAATTTTTTAAGATGTGCTGAGTTCATTTTTCATAATTTCTATGGAGATTTTCTTCTAATGATCTATTTTTGTATACTTTTACTCACTGAATACACTCTACTAGTAAAGTGAGTATGGCCAATAAAGAAGTCTTCAAAATAAAAAAAAGGAAACAGTTTTGAAAATTTTTCAAAAGAGAAACTGGAGATAGTTAAAAATGGAGTGCCAAAGAGATCAAGAAGTCACCAAGAAGCAAATCCTCCCCGTGAATCAGTGCCATGTGTAGGTTGCTGGGGCAACAGCCAGACCCCAGTCTTTTCCCGTGAGTCAGTGCCATTTGCAGCATGTGGGGAAAGAGAACAAGAAGTCACCAGGAAGCAAGCCCTCCCTGTGAATCAGTGCCATATGCAGGTCACTGTGGGGACAAGAAGAGCCAAATCTACCTCCACATCAGTCTGTTAATGATTATTACAGTTTGCAGTCATGGGCAGCAGGCTTCTAGGAGGTGGCTGAATCTAGAGTATGCAATGCTGGAAGTAAGGGTGAGTGATTGCTGGATCAGTCCACCAATCAGATTGGCACCACCCTAATCCCAGAAGACTGGATACAATATAAAGGACAGAAAGACACTTGTTCTTCCTCTCACTCTCGCTTGTTATCTTTGTTGCCTTTGCTGTCTTCTGCCATCATGAACAGTAGCCCTCTGCCATGTGCCACCCTGCCTTGTAGTCAGTGGATTATGGACTGAAACCTCTACAAACTGTGAGCTAAATAAACCTTTTCTTCCTTTAACTTTGAGTGTTGGGTATTTTGTCTCAGAGATGAGAAAGGTAACTAAGACAGTGATGGTTGTTGGAGAACGGAGAAGCTCCTTATTGATTAGATGGTGAGAAGGGGAGTTTTGGTTATCTTTAGCTTCTCAGTTGTTAGGACACAGTACTTGACGCTCACAGTTTAGAGGAGGAGAGGTATAATTTGGCTCACAGGTTTAGAGAATTCAATTTATGGTTGGCTCCAGGGCAGAGATGTTATGGCAGATGGGTGCAGTGAAGCAAAGCTGTTGAGGTCATGGTGGCCAGAAAGGAAAGCAGGGAACAGTGCTAGAGAGGAAGGAGCAAAAGACAAGCTATGACACAAAAGGTCATACCTCCATGTCCTACTCAGACACACCCACCATGCTGATCATATTAACACAAAATCAGTCTTAACTATCACAACCCCTATTGCAATAATCTCCAACAAAATCTTTTTTTACTGTTGGTGCTCAGGATATGAAACCTCATGTTCTGTGACTTTTCTGGGAACATATAAAAGAAACATCTGTCTCTGAATTTGGTTGGTGCTGATAGACCAAAGATTGCCTTGGACAAGTCCAGTTTGTTAAGCAAATGAGTTTATCAGGAATTGCTTACAGAGTGATGGGTAGGTTATAAGCAGCTGCATTACTGAAGTTGCCTCCCCGCCACTTGCCAATCACCTGTTTGTATAGGACTCTAAGTTACCCAGCAAAAAAGCAAAAGCAAGAACTTGTGGGAAGACTGATGTGTTTATGTGTACTCCTTCCCATCCTTATCAAAAATTCTATTGGTCTCAGCAAACACTGTCAGGCCACAGTGATGAATGCTTCTGCTTTGTTGCAGTCTGGCACATAGGCCCAACACCTGGTGAGGTCCTAAAGGACAGCTAAATGGTGGCCTACTAAAAAGAAGTGTCACCTTGGCCAAGACTTGGTGGACTATTCTCTCTGAGTCCCAAAATATAATACCTTGGTAACTGAGAAAACACCAGAAGCAGGAAGATCACTCTTTCTCTACCTTTCTCTCCTGAGTTCATAAAAAAGGACCCTGCCTCAGAGGATTCATAGCTATAATATATAAAAAAAGAGAGAAAAAAACCAAAACAAAAAACTAGACCCTCAAAAAAAAAAAAAATCAAAAGATGGACAACTGAAATCAATAGACATTTCTCAGAAGAAGTACAAACGGTTTACTAATACACAAAAAAATGTTCAACATCACTGGCCAGCAGAGGCATGAAAATTAAAACAACACTGAGACTCCATCTTGCTTTAGAAAGTGTGGCAGGTATCAAGAAATCAAATAACTACAAATGCTGGTGAGGCTTTGGGGGGGAAAAGCCCCTTCTGCATTGTTGGTGGGAAGTAAACTGGTATAACCACTGTGAAAATCAGTGTGGAGGTCCCTCAAAAAACTGAAACCAAAAATTCTGTTTGACCCAGCTATTCTTCTAGGTAGCTTCACAAAAGATTTAAAGGCATCGTGTTACAATGATATGTGCTGGGGCTGGGGATTTAGCTCAGTGGCATAAGCACCTGCCTGGCAAGCACAAGGTAGTGAGTTCGATCCCTGGTACTCCCTCCCCCTCAAAAAAGACATAATAGTAAAATCTTGGAAGTGGCCTATATGTCTATCAACAGGAGAATAAAATACGGTATTTATACACCATAGAGTAATACTCTGCCATAAAGAAGGATAAACGAGTCATTTGCAAGGAAATGGATGTGCCTTGAGATTATAATGTTAAACGAAACAAGCAAAACAAAAAAGCTTAAATGCCACATAGATTCTTTTATGCAACCAACCCAAAATTTAAGACTAGGAACATAGATTTTGTTCAAATGGGAAGGGACTCATGAGATGGGAGGGGGAAACTAGGGAAAGGAGATGAAAAGAGAATTAAGATGTGTTATGTACAGGTACAAGGAATGTAAGCATCAATTAATAGAAACATGTACTGTGCTAATAAAAACCAAAAATTAGGGGAAAAAAGAAAACCTCTCTGACCTACCTCTCCTGAGTGCAGATCATAAAATCCTCATTCTGGAAAGGTCCCACACTGTGCCCACAGCCTGGGAAGAGCCTGCAGAGACAGGACATGCTAAGCGCTCAGCTTGTTACCATTGCATTACAATCATTTATCCTCCAGTTGCACTTCTACACAATTGCCCATAAAAATAGTTTTTCTGGGGTGTTGAGGTCTCTGGTTCTGAAGGTCCCCAGTGATGTGAAAACTTTAATTAAATGTGTATCTCATGCTTTTGTCTTTTTAATCTGTCTTTCCTTAAGGGGATGTCAGCCATGGACCCTGTGAAGGATGAGAAAAGATCTTATTTTTCTCCCCTACATTGCCATTTTAACAAGAGTCACAATATTTTTTAATAAGTGACACTCTGTGAAAGGTCCTGAGAGGGTGACCAAAAAGGGAAGGGTTCATTATTGAGGTATAATTAAAATACTTAGTGTTGGAGACCACTACGAAGCAGTTCTGAGCAGGATTTAAAATTTGCTAATTGGTATTTTATTTATCTGTGAGCCTGTCCTAGGCCTAGGCCCCTTGCCTGGTGATGGGAACTGATTCATAGTAAGGAAACTCTATGAATCACTGGTCCTGACCGAGGCCTGTAGTGGCCAATGAGGTCAGAGATACCTCAAAAGGCAAGGTAAAGGAGGTCGCAGCTGAGGACATATTGGTACCATAATTTATTATGTTAATAGAGACTGCCCTGCAGGCATCTTACTCTGCAGGGCATCACAGTCCCATCACAAAGGCCATCTTGGAGATAAAATAGTTCTCCTTTTCTGGCATTCTTTTCTACTTGGAGATGTCCTTGAAGTGACTCCCAAGTCCTGCTCAGTTCCGGCACCACCCTCAGCACCTCCCTCAGTGTCCCCTCTCTTTGTCTATTTGAAAATATATACGGTGATCCAGAGAAGGTTTTTGTCTTAGCCCTCATGATAGCTGCAGAATCAGGAACTCTGCAGGGGCTTTGATCCTCCTGGAGCCCTAAAATCATACCACTTGTCTCATTTATTTAAGCCCTCGCCGTACACTTGTTCGGAAGATTGGAGATCTAGGCCAGGTCCTTGATAACTTAGGAGTTTTTAACTTTTAAACCAATTCTGGTGAGTGGAAGTACTAATTCCGAATGCATCTGATTGTTACTTCTAAGGAAAATGTTGAAAATTCTAATTCCATAATAATATATTATAACCACTCCAATTTAATTTGTATTTCTTTTACAGTTTAGTCATTTTTTTAAAAGTGAGAAACAAGGGGAAATGAATGAATCCCATAGGGTTCAAATTAAACAAACACAAGTGGATTAGGTCAGAGGTGTAATTAAACTGATACCTAGCAGGGATTATGCTCCATCTGCATTTTACTTACTTTGGGGAGCAGGAATCTGAGGACTCCAGAGCCGTCTGTATCCAGAGAAGCTGGAAGCCTGGTAGAAGGAGTCCCTTCAGGAGTGGGTCAGTAGGAAGGACCGAGGAGCCCACTGGGGACAAGAAGGCGACCTGAGGGAGGACAGCTAACGTTAGTCCAGGGAAGGGCAGAGATAGTCTGTTTTTATCAGCAATTGTCCAGAGGGGTTGGTAAAACGAGACAGTTTCATTGCATTTCGAAAGCAATGATGAGAACGACCCATTTGGTTCAGTCTCATTTTCTTTACTTCAGTAAGGCATTTGGTGGTGCTCAGAAAACAATTCCTCAAAGCGAAAGCCTCAAAAGAGCATCAGAAGGAAAGTTTTTCTCTTTCTTCTGCCATTCATTTTCAGGGCAAACCATAAAAACTGAATTCCTCTTCTCAAAGGAAGTCATAGAAACAGGAACTCCTTTTTTTGAGGCAAAGTCTTGCTATGTAGTTCAGCCAGACCTTGAACTCACTTTGTAACTTAGGCTGCCTCAAACTCATGGCCATCCTCCTGCCTCAGCCTCCCAAGTTCTGGGATTACAGGGATGTGCCATGGTGCCCAGCTTACAGGAATGCCTCTAACCTAGCCAGTGATAAAATCTAAGAACATCACTATAACTTCTCTCTACTTCTGTTTAAGAGTTGACTATAAGGATATTCTCTGACCTGACTTTGCTTGATTGTGGCTCCAAGATCTCTGCCCTTCCCAGGAGGGGAAGAGGAGATGCACAGAGAGGCCAAGAAGAATCTGAACAGACAGGTTTCACTGGGTTAAATCTTTATTTGTTATCTCTTAAAAACAAAAACTCTCTCTCCCAAACTCAAAACAGGAACCATGCACATTGTATAAAACCCAGAAAACACAAAAATGTATATACATAAAAAAGTTTCTGTAATGTTGATTAGTCTTGAGGGTGATTTCTGGACTATCCTATTTAGTGCTCTGTTTAGTGGGTTGGAGGAAAGGGAGGGCACAGCTGGGAGAGTACATCTTTGGGGTGTGTAGAGTGGGAGGAAGGACTTTCTTCTGCTCTCGTATGTACATCTAGGCTCACTTGAAAGGGGTTGAGGTCATCCTCAAACCAGAAAGAGGATCCTGGAGATGTGTGTGTGTGTGTGTGGTGGGGGAGGAGGGGCAATCCACCCAGAATGCTGCTTATAAAGAGAAAAAATGAAAAAAAAAATGCCAGAGCAGGGAGCAGATGAGGAACTCTGTGACCAAAGGCTACATGAACATCCTTGTAACCAGATGCCCAAAGCACTGCTTCAAAACTGTACAGTGGATCAGAGTCACACTTCACCACCTTTTAGTGAAGATGCCTTGAGTCAGCGCTTCTCAAACTTGAATGTGCCTTAGAATTTAACTAGAGGAATTGTTAGAACACTTTTGGTTGGTCTCCTTCCCAGGTTTGCAGCTCATTGGTTGATGGTGAACTTGAAATATTGGATTTCTAAGAAGTTTTCAGGTGATGTGAATGCTGATGGTCCAGGGTGTGTGATTTAAAAACCATGACTGGTCAGCTGTAGGTCAAAGGAAATTAAGAAATTGTAGGTAAACTTATGGAGGTGGATATCTTGAGAACTGCAGAATGCATTTTGGGAAAAGCACTGAGAAACAACAATCACTTCCCTTTAGGTGTCCCAATAGATGGAAACAGAGTCTAGGAAGACAGAGTCCACCAGGCAAGGCTAGTGGGTGCTAACCTAGGTCCCCTTGGGTGACAGCCTGACCAACTCAGCCTATCTCATCTAGACACCCTACATAGGACAATTGATTGGCAGGACAAGAACCAGGAAATCTAGGAAGGTGTAATTAATTAGAAATAGTAGGAATGAGTATATATAGGTGTGACCTAAGATGACCCAAATTTTGCTATTTTATCATTCACTTAGTAGTGATTACAACTAAAACTCTGTAAGAATGAGACACTTATTTCTTTTTCCCTTTCCTTTCCTTTCCTTTCTTTTCCCTTCCCTTCCCTTCCCTTCCCTTCCCTTCCCTTCCTTTCCTTTCCTTTCCTTTCCTTTCCTTTCCTTTCCTTTCCTTTCCTTTCCTCTCCTCTCTCCCTCCCTCTCTCTCTCTCTCTCTCTCTCTCTCTCTCTATATATATATATATATATATATATATATATCCCTCTTTCAGAAAACAAAGGTGGATTGTGTTGATGAGTGTGAATAAGAGTGTTCATTTACATATGCTGTTAGATGGGGTAGTATGGAAAACTTTTGCATAAGTTTGCAGTGTTTGGGTCAAAAAAATATCACTTTCTGAATGACAAGAGGGGAGCCAGAGAGAACCAGAAAGAAGCAAATGGATTAAATGACCTGATCAAGAAAGAAAAGATGATAGGCTTGCAAATGTATGTGTGTATGTGTATATATATATACATATATATATATGAATAATGTATTTATATATATGAATGATATGTATTGGGTTTGTCCATGGCTCCTGGCTCATAACTTTCCCCACGACAGGTCATGGAAACTAGAATTTCTCTTCTCCAGGGTAGGTTACAAAAACTCTTCTCTTCCACCTTTTGGTCCTGGAACTGGCTATAAAGAACCTCTTTGATCTATCTTGTCTTATGGTAGACTGCAAGATCCCCATTTAAGAAGGGGCTTCCCCATACCCAGGAGGAAGAAATGCTGCACAGTGAGGCCAAGAAGAATCTAAACAGACAGACTACATGGGTTTTCCCACTCAGTCTGTTAGCATTGGATCATACTTTTTTAGTCCAATCACATTTCTACACAATTATCCATGTTTTATTTATGCATGTACAATGAAGTCTTCATAAAAACCCTAAAGGGCAGAGTTTGGAGAGCTTCTAAACATGCAGGAGCTGAGAGAGTGGCACACCGGAAGATGGCACAAGAGTTTCACTTCTTTTCTCCTATTCCTCTGAGAGAGGAAATCACCTCTTGGGGTTAATGGTACAGCTAAGTTCTCTGAGAAAATTGATGATTATAACCACAGTTATGAACAAGTACAGCTATAATGTAATGTCAGTGGAGCCTAATGGACTTGAAAAGTCCCGCCAGAACTCCACACACTACTTTGACTACTGTTTACCCCCCTTAACAGCTGTTTCATTTCTGCTTCTGTAACCATACCTGACAACAGTTCACAGATACAAGGTTGCCCTGTGTCTTAGTTACTTTTCTCTCATTGCTAAGACAAAATACCTAACACCCAAAGTTAAAAAAAGAAAAGATTTATTTAACTCACAGTTTGTAGAGTTTTCAGTCCATAATCAGCTATCTCCAAAGCAGGTCAGCACATGGCAGAGGAGCAACAGTTCATGGCAGTGGAACACAGCAAAAGCAGCATCTGATAAGAGGAGGACAAGCCTCTTTCTGTCCTTTATGTTGTATGTAGGCTACCCACCCTAGAGCCATATCCTTAATCCCAGCACTGGGCTGTGAATCAATTGCATGCTCTAGATTTGGTCAAGTGCTAAAAGCCCATACCCCACAACTGCTTGAAGCTTTGAGGAGACATCTAGACACAAACCATAATACCTTGTAAAATAAAAATGGTATAAACATAGAACAAGACCCTATTTAGGGCTCTGAAGGAGACAAGAGTCTCCTGTGGAGTTGCTGGCAAATAAAGTTGCCCTTTTCTCTTACTCCATGTCTAGATGATTTGTTGGGATTCCCATTTGTTTCCCGCTTCATTTGGTTCCCTGACCAGGAAGTATTGGGATCTGACACAACCATCCATGGCAGATTGCCTCCCCCACAGACAGAGAGGGGAGCTTGCCCAGCCTGACTGTGAACTGCTGAGGCATGTCAGAAGAACATTTCCTGCAGTGTGGGAATCCTCAACACATGGCTAGTTGAGAGCCCCAGATGGCTGTCCAAGGAAGGCTTGCACAGAGGGGATCAAGTGGCATTTGGTAGATGTCTGAATCACAGTAAGGACAGGGGCCCTGATTTAGAAGGAAGTCTGAAACAGGATTTGCAGCTTGAAGGGAGACCCACAAAAGGGGACTGAGTATCCTCTTGTGTTCCCTGACTAGCTGCCAAAGGCTAGTGAAACCAGTGCAATGTAGGCTGCCATTGGTGGGTGCAAGTCTTGTAGAACGTGTGTGTGAGTGAAAATGTGTGAATGAGATGGATGTCACACTCTGAACTCCGGTTTGGGTGCACAGGGCTGAAGCAAAGTGTGGAGTTCTACACCACAGTTCCAGGGTCATCCTTATACAGCTTAGGGCAGCACTTTGGTGGTAGTCAGGATTACTGACCTGTCGATGCTAGCAAGTGCCTGAAATATGTCTGCAAGGAGACTGGCTGGTGATAGATGAAGGGATTAATGTCTCTTTCTGTTGTCTTTCCTTGTGGGTGGCAGGAGCCATGGGAGGGAGTCAGAACAAGTCCACACCTTTAGAGGTTATAATAAAAAATTTTAAGACAGGATTTAATGGAGACTATGGATAGAAAATCACTCCTGAGAAACTCTGGACCCTCTGTGAGATGAAATGGTCATCCTTCCAGGTTGGATGGCTAGCCTAGGGATCATTGGGAAGGGCTCTGGTCCAGAGGGTTTGGCAGGTTGTTGCAGAAGATCTTGGACACCCAGAACGGTTTCCCTACATAGATCATGGTTGTAGCTCGTTACTTGTTCCCATCTTGGTTGAGGGAGCCCCTTTGGGGCTCTCTATTGCAATCTGCTCAAACATCCCCCAACACTGTCTATTCTCTCAGACAACTTGGAGGACTTCTTTTTAGAACAGTCACCCCTTATACTTGGGGAGCACTGACCCAAGGCCGGAGTCAAAGACCTTCAGCATTCCTGGCATCCAGCTGCAAGGCTGCCTCACCACCAGACCAGGATCCATCCCACCAGGCCGTCAGGATGAGAAATGGAGGCTTCACAGCAGGCCAGTACAGAAGGCCCTTGAAGAAGACAGGGACTCTCTTGGACAATGGACCCAAGTCTGGGAGGAAGACTTGCTCAGTCTGGCTACAGATCAGAGCTCAAGCTGGGTGCCATACCCCACATTAATGCTTGATTCCTCAGGAAGCCCGTTGGGTAACTCAGCCATACTTATAAAGACTATAAACCTGTGGGATCCTGGTTTCTTATCCATCACCCTGGAACACACCTCACCTTCCAGTCATGGAGGCAGACACTGGAAATAATTGCTTGGTCCAAGACCTCCAAGGGGTCAAAGGGGAAATAGTGACCCTGCACCCCACCATACCAAATCCTTATATACTACTAGAACTGTTACTAACCTCAGCAGAGTGGTTACCCCAACTACGCTATTTAGGCAAAACACCTCTATGAAGCTACAAAGGGAGGAGAAAAAAAACCTTTGCCAGACCCTTATTTCCTGGAAAAGGCCAATTTGTCGAAACAGATGGATTGGGTAGCACAAGGTTGGCCTCTTTACTTGAGAGCTCTCGTTACAACTGCCCTCCTGACTTAGAAAGCTGACAAGCTGATTCTAGGCCAAGATTTGTGAGTGCAAGTTTCACAGATAGTGGTCACTCTTATGAATATTAAAGGCCACCACTGGCTCACCAATTTGCACCTGACCCAGTAACAGAGTTTGCCTTATCTGAATGGAAGTTTCCAACAACTTCTACCTAGCCTTCTGCTCCAACATGAAGACCCCTTATATGAATGTGAAGTGACCATAGAACAGGTCTACTCCAGCTGACCAAACTTACTGAGCCAGACCCTTCTGTCGCCCTATTTAGAGTTTTTTTGTGGAAGGGAGCAGTTGCATAGATGAGGAAGGGAGGCAACTGGCTGGCTACATGGTTTTCACCCTATTTCAAGTCATAAAATCCTGACCATTGCCACAAGGAACCTCAGCACTGAGGACAGAATTAATCTCCCTAACCCAAGTGCTGGAGTTAGAAAAAAAAAAAAGACAAAATATGTACACCAACTCCAAGTATGCCTTCCTAACTCTGCATGTAAATGTAACTCTGTACGGAAAAGAGGCCTGCTCATGGCAGCGGGAAAAAATATCAAATACCCCCAAGGTATTCATCACCTCATAGACACAGTTTGGGCACCCAAAAAGTCACTGTTGTCCATTGCAAAGGGCACCAGAAAGGAAAATCTAAGGAGCAATTGGGCAATGACAAGGTTGACCACGAGACCAAGGTCACCAGTGTGAGAATGGACACTGTACTACTTGCCACAGTTCCCTGGGAGCTGGATGAGAAACCAATGTAAACACCAGAAGTGGTTCAACAGATGAAACAAGCAAGTGAAACTAAGGGACCAGGTGGATGGTATAGGTTTTCAAAGGATCAAGTTGTGTGCTCCCTACCCCAGGTCCCAGTTAGTCCAGATACCTCCAGAGACCACCCACTTAGAAAATAAAACTTAAAAATTTTGCTTGGTTGTATTTCTACATTACCCAGATGACTGCCCTGACAAAATAGACAACCCCAAAGTAGGCCCTGGGACTCCAGTAGGAGTCCAAAAAGTGGGGTCAGCACCATTTGAAGACATTCAAGTTGATTTCACAGAACCACCCAAAGTGAAGGTTTTTACTAGTTCCTTGTTATAGTTTGCACCTATTCCAACTGAATAAAAGCTTTCCTTTGCCAAACTGAAAAGATTCAAAAGACAACACAATGGCTACTATAAGAAATCATTTCCTGTTATGATCTCCCTTTGAGCATGGGGTCTGACAGTGGGCTTGCCTTTATGGCATTGGTGGTTCAAGGGGTGGTATGATCATTGAAAATTGTAACGCACATGCAGCCTATTGCCCCAGATCTTGGGAAAGATAGGATAAATAGGACCCTAAAGACATGGCTAAAAAAGCTTTGCCAAGAGCCAGGACCCACCTGGGCCCAGTCTTGTCCACTGTGTTCCTCTAGACATGATGCACCCCTTTTAAGAACCTGGGCTATTCCTCCAGTAAGATTTTATACAGCAGCCTTATATCTTTAGTATTGTAATTCCAAATATAGAGTATTGTAATCCAAGTATTGTAATCCCTTTTCTACTTTTCATCACAATTCACAAAGGTATATTTGTAATCCCATTGAGATGTTATTGGAATCCTGGCAAGTTAATTCTAATCTGCCACTTCCAGTGCAATCCACAGCGAGAGTAAAGACACCAAGACATACTTAAAGTTAAGGGCAGCCAAGGGGTCCTAAACTCAATCCCCATGAGCATATGTAGACAAAGGCCCTGATCCAAGGTGTCTCCCAGAATTTATTATCTTATGAAGAAGGGGGTGGCTCGAGGATGAGTGATAGTGAAGATGGCGGGAATTATGTGAGTAACTTGAGCTGGTTAGCCAGGTAGGGAGAAAAGTATCTTTGCAAAATGCAGGGAATATGACATGCAGAAGGATCAATCTGCATAATTCAATTAAGGTAGCAATTGAATTTTTTTCAGTTTCTGATATGTAAACTTTTGTGCCCTGAGAACTCATAGCCTCTTTATTTTGAGGCTCATACCCAGCTGACATTCCTGGAGCTGACTGGCTCTGCCATTCTGCTGCGCTCATATCTTTTATAGAGAAGGCTATGTGGGAAAACAGGAGACTGTCTGATGGTTTTAAAGGTTACACATCATTACCCTGGCTAGCCTTATTTGCAACGCTTAGAGCCAACTGAAAAGAGAAGGAAATATCATAGTCAGCTTTGTACATATCAGTATATGGAAGTAAGCCTTGATATAATCAAAGTTGCAGCAATTGTTCTGCATTCAAGGGGAGTTGCTCAAATTGTCTCCTACACTTAGAAGACTGGCAGACCCTTTAAGAGTAGTGGGGAAATCTTCCCTAGAAAATAACTGTGCTGAAAATGGTCTCCCGAAATGTAGCTGCTTAGACATTACAGAGTCCCTGTTAGCACATCTAGTTCCTTACACCTCTTCTTTCTCAGAGACTCAGGCTGGGTAAAAGATTGGCACCTAGAGAGCCTCAAACTGAGATGAAAGGGACCACTAGCAGTCATTCTGACCACCCCCACAGCAGTCTGAATGGAAGAAATTCCCATAGAGATTTCCTGTACCTGATGTTGATATCTACTGGTTTTAACTATGTGGCCTTGGAAAAGCACCAAAACAGGACTCAACAAACAAATCCAAGCACTAAATCTAGCCTACTTCTTATTTTTGTATGGTTTTTAAACTCAGAATTTTTAAAGCATTTTTAAATAACTGAAACAAAAACAAAAGAAGAACATTATTTTGTGACACATGAAAATTATATGAAATTCAAGTGTTGTTTCCTGTAACAAATGTTTCCTGGGAGCACAATTATGATATTCCTTTGTTTACATGTTGACTGTTGCTGCTTTCACTCTAAAGTGACAGGTTGAGCAGTGACAGAGACCATCTGGACTGCAGAAGCTAAAATATTTTCTATTCATTCTCCACAGAAGAATCCTGCCACCCCTTGCTTTCTCACTACTAAACTTCTCTAAATTTGTTTTGATCACCTGTAAAGAAGCATAAAAGTGACCCCTTGTTATAGTTTGTATTTAAATGTCCCCCTAGAGCCTCATGTGGTCATGGGGGGCAGGGCTTTCAAAGGTGGCTGAACCTAGTGTTTGTGATTGGTTCGTTGTTTAGTGCTGGGATTGGCAGAATGTTGCACCCTCCCAGGGGCAGGTTGCTGGCACACAATATAAGGGAGGGAAGGAGGTGTAGCTTTCCCTTTTGCCCTCTTCTCTCTTGTTGCTTGTGGCTGCCATGAATGGCTGTCCCTTAGCCATGACATCCTGCCTTGGAGCCAGCTGAGTATGGACTGAAACCTTCAAAAACTGGATGCTAAATAAACCTTTCTTTCCTTCATTATGGGCATCAAGTATTTTGCCTCAGCAATGAAAGAAAAGTAACCAAGACACCCGTGCATCATGGAGTTGTGATGAAACTTAACTGAGATAATGTCTGGACAGCACCTCCCATATAGCCTGACATAAACACTCTACAAGGTTTATCTAATCAATTCCTCTCCCAAATTGTTTATACTGAGCACATTTTGTGTGTCAGGTATATTATGTGTGAGTTACTTGTGTGTATTATCTTATTTAATCTTTACAACTACCTTTTGGAGCAGTAGGTACTATTATTATCACCCCCATTTTGCAGATGAGAAAACTGAGACTCAAAAAATTTAAGTAATTTTCTCTAGGTAGGTGGTGGGACCAGCCAGCAGCTTCCATTGCCTTGCATGTGGGGAATGCCCACCTATGATAGAAAGAATCCAAATGAGGGAAGCTGACCATGAGATGGAGGAAAGGGAGGGAAGCCTGCTAAGAGCTGCCCTCTGTTGACCAGTTATTTTGTTTGACTAAAACTAATTTGAATTGGTTTTCTGCCATCAAAGACAGAAATATGCTGAGAAAAATAAATGGTGTAAAAGCCACGAACGTTTTCAACCAATAGCCTACAAGAAACTACAGGGAAATAGCAAAAAACCAAAACCAAAACCAAACCAAAACAAACCAAAACAAAGCAAAAAATCTTTAAGTGCCAAGGGAGAGATTCAACCCAGTACCACTGGAAGTAGTAGCTGAGAGTCTTCTGTCTGTCAGGCACTGTGCTCAGTGCTCTTGGTTGGTTTCTTTGTCTTTCAAGCAGAATACAATGCTTTGTATTTTTCAACTTCTAAATCTTATCTGTGCTTCTGCTGTGTTGACTGTGAGTACCCACGAGGTCTGAAGCATTTCTGGTTTGTTCTTCTGTGATGTGGCATTTCTTATTTGCAGTTTAATTATGGTCATACTATGCCAATGATGCTTCAACAAGGCCCACAAATGAGCTAGGGAAAGCAGCTGTTTATATAGAAATGCAATTTTAGAAACTTATAAGTATCTTTGTGCTAATCAAATTATATGCTTGTTTACATCTTAAACACTAACTTATTAAAAGGAGATCCAATTATACTTCGCTTTCACAATGCAGGTAGTTCTTTAGCCACAATTATTTGTTGTTGGGAAATTACACACACAAATAATTGCACCCACAGTTGTCTAATTGTAGGCTGAGAATGAAGGGCAAGCAGTTAATTATCTCTCAGATGCCTGATGTGTTTGTAATTAGTTGGTGGTGGCACCAGTGATTGCACAGGGCATTCTTTGCCTACAAAAGGTGAAGTCCCAGGTGACACAGTGCACTGGGTGTGGACTCCAAAAGGAGCACCCTTCTCAGCTCTGTGAGACTGGGCTTTGCTTAGAAAAGACCTTGTATCTTCCCTCAACTTTTCACTTGGTACTTGTCTATCTACTTTCTATCCCTGCTTCTTTATCAGTTTTATTGTTCCCAAGAATCATCTTGCCAGCTTGCAGGATGATGTGGTTTGTTTGTTTGGTTGGTTGGTTGTTTTTTTACAATTCAGTTTTACATTGTTTTATTCATTTCTCTCTCCCAACTTTTCTCACATGAAGTGATATTGGATAAAACCAAAACTATTTTTTAATAGGAGTGCTGAACACAGGATAGAACTGTTTTTTCTTGAAAAGACCAGTATGTGTTGTTAGGAAGAAAAAAAAAAGAAAAAAAAAGGGAAGAAAATTAAAAATCTCTAATGATAGATAAATCATATACAAGAAAAAGGAAAGGTCTGAACGACATGCCTGGGTAGAGTTCATGTACAGAGTTTTGTTTTTGTAATGAGGTCACTATAAGTCACCCAGTGACTGTGTGGGAAAGCAAGCATAAATAACAATAACGGAAACACTCCACTTTGAGCAGTTTGCTTTTTTAAGAGTGTAATCATTGACTGGAAGAAATTTGGATGACTCTGAATGAAGTAATTTACTCAGCATAAATGTGGAACAATTGAGATTAGATTTCTGAATTACTACTTCTTTCCTTTTCTGCCCAGTTAGTTTCATAATCAACAATCACTTCCACGATACACAGCCTACCTTTCATGAGAAACACAGGATTTCTGCTCTAGGAAGTTAGATTCTTGGGTTTTAATTTTCTCAGATATGTCTCACTTTCTCATTCGGTTGCAATAAAATCAAGTGCCTGGAGAAGGAAGTTTTTGTAATTAATTGTTATGGTTTCTCACTCAGAGTCTTATCTTTTTTGTGTCTAAATTTTGACTATTTTTTATTAAAATGCAATTGCCATTTTATCCCTCCTTGTGATATATAAATGCCAGTTTGTCAGTTTTACAGATATTAAAAGATTATGGGCAATAAATGTAGAAAATCATGATTAGAATTGAGATTTTCTCAGAAAACACTACTTTATGAGGAAAAATTACTGCGTATAATGTAATTATCTTTACTGAATGTATTAGCCTATATTCTTGGTTTCAGACAACAGAGGCTTCTATAGCTTATTGAGCAGGAAGAGATTTAGAAAAAAAGTGTTGATAGCTCACATCTGATATACATAATTCATATGTATAAGTTTATATGACAACTTACATAAACTCTCATATATGTGGTTGCAGAGACTTGCAAATTGTATATTTGGTAAAAGATTTTTATCCGAATAATAAAGGACCCCTAAAACTCAACAATGGCAACAACAAAACAACCTGATCAAGAATTGGGAAAAAAAAACTTGAATAGACATTTCTCTAAAGAAGATACACAATCATCATTAAACTCATTATTACTAGACATTAGGAAAATGCAAATCAAACCACAGTGGAAAAATAACTTGATACTCATTGCAATGGTTACTAATGGCTGTCCTAGCTTTTAAAAAACAGAAAATAATAATTGTTGGTGAGGGAGTGGAGAATTTGGAATTTTTGTGCAATATTTGTGAAAAAGTAAAGTGCTATACCTAATATGGAAGACAATATACTGATTACTCAAAAAACTAAAAATAGGATCATCATAAATGTAGTAATTCTATTTCTGGGTATACACAAGTATCCAAAAGAATTGAAGGCAAGAGTTTCGACAGATGTTTGTATACCCATGTGCATAGCAGCATTATTTGTATTTGGTAAAAGATGGAAGAAACCGAAGTCTCTATCTACAGATGAACAAATAAGCAAAATATGGTATACACAGTTATTAAACTATTAATCAGTCATAAAAAGAAATTAAATTCTAATATCTGCTGCAACATGAATAATCTTTGAAAATGTGCTAAGCGAAATAAAGCAGACACAGAAGCACAAATATTAGATCATCCCACTTATATGAGGTACCTAGAATATGCAAATATAGAGAGACAGAAAGTAGCACAGAGGTGACCAAGAGATACAACAAGGTGGGAAATGGATAGTTAGCTTTTAAAGATACAGAGTGTCTTCCTAGGATGATGACATTCTGGAAATGAATAGTGATGGAAGAATGGACTTAATGCTCTTGAATTGTATACTTAAAAATGATTAAAGCAGTAATTTTACGCATATTTTGTCACTATAAAAAAGTGAAAATTATTCCTAACTCACAGGTAGTACATACCAAGCTGTGGGCTGAAGGTGGCCCATGCTAGCATGCCAACCATTGCACTACTGCATAAGAAGGCAAGCTAGACAAGGGCCAGAATGAGTGCTCCATGATGGGTAGAGTAAATATGCTCCTACCAGTCGACTATGTTTCTTTGCTTTTCCAGAAATTCAAGTTCTTCTGTATGAACTTTTGAAACTTCAACCTTTCACCCATCGAAATTCCTCTACATCCTTATTCCTTTCACCTTAAAGATGGTAAGACTGACCACTCTGTTCTTTTTTAAAAATTCCATCTCCTCCCATTCTCTTACTTTTTTGTTCTACTAATCATCCTTTCCATGTAGCAACAAGTCTGCCTGTGTTTTCTCTAACATGAAAGATTACCATTTTGTCTTTCATTCTCTGCATTGTCAACTTTTTAAAGAACAGTGGCTTCCACTAGCGTTACTAAAGAAAAGTATCTATTCACTCACTCTAATTCATTACAATCTTACTGTAGGTTGGACTGTCCTTTAAGAATATTATCTTGCTTGTGAACCCAGGTTTTTGTAAGAACTTCTTAGTTTGACCTTTCTGTTGTATTCAGTGTGCTAAGTGCTCCTCAGTTTCCTTTCTTTTTTTTTTTTGTTTAATCAGTCTCCTTTCTAAGAGCCTTCTCAGATCCGTCCACACTTAGTGCAACTATTGCCTGCTAAGCACCCTGGCTGTGCTAGGGACTCTCTCTCTTCTGGGGATACTCTTTCTGCCCTCCCTTTACCTCTCAGCTGAGCACCTTTATTCTTGCACTTCGTCCTACTCAAATAATTTGACTGCTTCCTTACTGATGAGCTCACTGTACATATGCCAGGCTGACCTAAGTGCTTCATAGGGATGAACTCATTTAGTTCTCAAATCAGTCCACAAGGTAGATGCTGTCAGCATCCCTATTTTACAGATGAGAACATCAAGACATAGAAAGAAGACAGCCCAAAGTTTTGCAGCTCACTGGTGACTGCTGCGGGATCTGAGCTGGATTATCTGTGTGGGGGACTTACTCTCTTTACACGCCCCTGCCTCTCCAGACGTCCTTCCATACTGCTGTCTGTTGAACCTATGCCTCTGGTTTTGATATTACTCCTGGGTGAGTTCTTCCCTAAGGTTTGTGGAGCCCAGAGGACACAACTGGGAGCCCATGTTCCAAAGTCTAAACAATTAAAAAACTATAAACGAAACAATCAATTGTTAAATGCATTCTATTATCCTTCTTTGAAAAACACATCTTAATAGTCTGGTTCAGATTTAGGAATTTCAGATCCTATGAAGTCTACACTAGAACATGGTGGCCCCATTCAAGCTGGCACTCAGTCCCTGGGCTGCACCCTTCCCTGCCACCTCCCACTGCAGGGGGACTTCGAGGCATGCTGCCTGTACATCCAAGCTCTACCTATGCCTGCTCGGACACCTGGACTTTGAGCTTTGCTTGCTGGTGGCATGGCCCTGTCCACTCTGGGCGTGTACTCCCGGAGGAGAGGGAGCAGGGCCTTTGGGAACCAGGCTGTGGGCTCTGGCTAAGCCTGACCCCTTCTCCTATGGACCCCTTGTGCTCCACTGATCCCCTGGAGCAGTTTTCTAGTCTGTCATAAGGGATTTTTTCCTCCTTCTGTTCACTTCCAATCTGTTACACATCAATACTTGCTATAATAAAAATGAATTACCAGAGAAATGAAATGAAAACAAAAGACAGAATATACAACTCCATGTGGAGTGGTGGTGCACACCAGTCATCCCAGCACTTGGGAGGTTCAGGTAGGAGGATTGCTGTGAGTTCGAGGCCAGGCTGTGCTACAAAGTAAGATCAAGGCAAGCATGATCTGCATAGCAAAACCCTGCCTCAAAAAGACAAAACAATAACATCAGCAAAAAACAAAATGAAATAACTCCATGTTTTTATTGTTAGATTCTTTTTTTATATATTTTATGGAAAAAGCTAAAACAAAATTTCATATCAGAATAATAGGAGAATAACAATAGTTAATACATTGTATGTGCTTATCTTTAAAGTAGTTTCTCAGAGTATAAAATAAGAGCATAAATATTTCTCCAATCAATATTAGCACAAACTTTTCTTTTTGATGAACTGAGACATTAATAGTATAACTGACTTGCATTTTTTCTTATTAGACATAATAAGTATAAAATTACATTTTATATTTAATAATGTAAAATTCCATTTGGTTAACTATTGTCAGGTCAAATACAAAAAGAGGGAAAAATTAGAAAAATCAACATTGAATTTAGGTATACAAATAATTAACACAGGCAATCACTACTACCTTCTTAAATTTTGATTGTTCCATGGTCATAGCGAAACAAAAATTTATTAATAAAGTAGAATTCCCTCATATTAGATGCTTACATACACACTGTGCACAAAATCATTCATATGAACATTTAAGGATTTTGGTATGACAAGCTTGCCTATTAATTCTCCAATCTTGGTTAAGTCAATAAAAAGGCACCACGTACAGGGAACAAAGTGCATTTAAACTCTTTCTGTGTTTAGAAGGGAAACCCGTCTCACAGGGATATTTTGTAGAGTGGAAGAAGATATTTCAGAGTAATATCAGCAAACTCAGGTTATTCATTTAAAGTTTCGTACAGAACGCAAAGCAAAATTCGTCTTTGATCTCTTATTAGTAGCTAATACCAACAACTAACCCTATACAATTATAGAGCAATTTAAATGTACTTTCTGCAAAAGAAAGGTATTCCAGATCTGCAATTTCTTAGTTCAGCTGACTTCTATCTCAATGAAGAAAGCAGACTGTTGATTTACATTCTGGCACGAGGTTACATCCTGGTAACAGTCTTTGCAGCTGTGCCATCAGAATATAATCCTGCACAAAATCCCAAACTCCAGACACATTTATGGACAATATAATCCTTTATAGTTCACAGATGTGTTTATTGGCCTTAAGTCTCAGAAAAATAAAAGAATTACTTTGTCCTATAGCAATTATGCTTAAGTCACACATAGAGTAAAAAGTTGATCATAACATATGTGCATTCATCTAATTGTAATAAATTTTTTGCCAGTTTTATTTTTTGTGATTTAGCCTTGCATATCATCAGCCAATCTTAAAATATACTGAGCTACAGTTTCTCTGGAAAAAGGTATTTCAGCTGCCTCCTTTCCCAGTATCACTGAACATTTTTAAGCCAACATCTTTGGTACAGTCTCATATTCACCTCTTGGCAATTGCATATATATTTGATCTTAGCAACCTCAACTACTGCTGTTTAAGAAGCTGGCAAAACTGCTTTTATGTGAAAACAGTTAACATTTGCTTCTGTCAGGTTTTAAATTTAACGCTCTTTCTTTCAAAGAATTCTTTTGATTTTGCATTTATTCCATCCATTTGGTACAAAAATGCTACTGAAGTTTTGATAGTTTCATTTAATTATAGTGTATTATCTGTAGAAATGAACTAATGATTTATTCACTTTTAATTTTTATGCAAAATGTGCAGCAAACTTCATCTGATTGAGTCAGTACATTTCCACAGATAATTCACTAGTTTTAGCACATCATCAATAATTATACCTACAAATTGAACTCAATACATGAAGGATTATACTTCTGTATAAAACTAGTACGAACTCTTTTGGTCTCATTTTTGTCACCATTTGGTTTTAC
>RJWM01025383.1:0-29511 GCA_004363535.1 Dasyprocta punctata | reverse complement strand
CATCAACAACATTTACCCCACTTTCGGTTTTGTTGTTGGAAGTTTTCATCTCAGGCTTCTGTTTTGTCAAGGTTTCCCTATCAATATTTCCATCATGATAAAATGTTGACATCAGCAGTACCAGTTTGCTTTTCTTTGTCATATATGAGGCTAATGTTATATGTTTCTGAAATTCAAAGATTGTACTGTACAATTCTGTTTTGAAATTGCAACATTTCATTTGGAATGTCTGCTTTGGTTGTATATACAGTTCTTGCACTGGTCAACTTGTACTCTGTGTGCAAATGTTGGAAACCAGTAATCTATTTGTCGAATGTCATATTCCCATTAGACTGGGAGACGGGAGCAACAAGTCTGTTCATAACATTGTTCAGTTTATTACTGTACAAATAAGGAGCTGATGGTTAAGTTCCAGGATAAATGTCTAACTTGCAAACATAGTAGGTCTTTATATTTACTAGGCTATAGATTTTTATACCATATTTTGACCCATAGCTTTTTTTTTTTTTTTTTTTGTACCAGGGATCGAACTCACAACCTTGCGTTTGCCAGGCAGGTGCTTACACCACTGAGCTAAATCCTTGGTGACTCATAGCTTTTCCATGTCTTTTACATTCCTGTGATCACTGTGAGAAATCTGTGTTAAGTACAGCATACCTATGAATGCTTTCAGTTCAACTAGTGAGGTGTCATAATAAATACATTTTTGAATATGCTATTGGTGCACACAGAACAATTTACTTGCATTTCAGTCTTTGTATATCTCACAGCATCTTGTAGCATTTCATCTGTAACAATTTTCAACATTGAATGACTGCTCTGGCATTCTGTCCAATGCATTTCAACCCTGCCAAGAACTTCACTGCATTTTCGGACCTAGTTCTAACATTGGATCATTCCTTTTGGTTTTGACCATTCTGAAACATTTTGACTAGTCAAATAAGTATTTGATTTGCTTTTTTTTTCTCTTGTGATCTGAATCAAGGAGGTCTGCATTCCCTGTGTCTGTATCAGTCGATTCATGCTCTGTATCACTGTCACAAGAACTTTGGCTCAAATGGCCAGCCTCAAAGTCATCCTCCTCCTTCTCCTCCTTATCATCATCCATCCACTTTTCTGTTATGAAAGCATGTATTTTACCATAATGGATCATCTTCATCATCCATTCATGAGTAATCTGATGATTCATTTTTGACCTCCTCCAAAACTTGCAAATTTGGTTTTTCATGTGTCATTGTACTGAATTGGGCTACTTCTAGCAGAAAAATCAGAAGAAAACTTTTTAAAAACAAATCCTGGAAAGGTGTGAGTCTATTGGACCCTCTGTGATGTTCAGGTAAGCATGCACAAAACCAGTTAGACAAAGCATAAAGGTGGATCCAAATTCCATTTTGTTTCTTTTGCACATACTCACACTCTTTGTTGCTCATCATACCCAGTGGGTAAACACAGATTTCTTCATGTCCCCCAGGGAAAAGTACTAAGACACACAACTGGCTACTATAACTCTACAGTACAAATTAACAGTAGAAAAGGGAGAGGACTGCTGGACCCAGGCTTATGCCTCTCAAAGTAGGAAAAGAAATACGCTCTATGCAGTGCAAATGGAGGCACTGAGAAAGAAAGAAAGGTCATGAGACTGGTGGTCGCCATCTTTTTGCCCCCATTCTGACATCATAGGCTGCCATATCAAAAAACCTGCTTGATCTTGTACAGGAAAAATTGAAGATAGAATTTTCTAACTGGTACCAGATGTAGGGCTTGGAAGCTGTCCTGCGCATGTCTGAATCTCCATGATTCACAGACCTAGCCTGCCTGCCCAGATGCTTTGCCATGTCCTGATTGCCTGCCTCAAAATTGCTAAAACTGAGCCAAAATAAATCTTTTCTCTTTATAAATTGTTTATCCCAGGTCTGTCACAGTAACAATAAGCTAACACAGCTATTTTTAAATTTTCTATGTATAATCATATGCTATCTACCACCCTTTATAGAGAAGGAATGTAAATGATTATAGATTTAAGCAGTAAAAAATTATGAACTTCAAGTATTGAACCTTGTTAAATAGGAAATTACAGCAAATATAGTTAATTTTACCCCCCCCAATTAATCAGAAACTCTCTTCTCTTGAGGGTAATAAAACATAGCAAACTTCTTTTGTATAGTACATTAAACAGTATTTTTTTCATAGCAATTGCTTAATCTTTCCCTTATATATCTCTCCTGTAATATTTTGGGCAGTAACAGGAATTTTAATAAACTTATAATACATTTCACGTTCTCAGAAACAGTCAATTTTAAGTTGTTCTTACCAAATGAAATAGAAAGAAGAAATGAGAGACTTCTGAGATATTTTCTTCTTCAAAAGTTCATATTTGAAAGTTTATTAGAAGCAGGGTAATGTCAATACCTACTCACACCAGGCTTAGTGTTGCACACGTGTAATCCCAGCACTTGGAAGTTAAGGCAGGAGGATTGCTGTGCATTTGAGGCCAGCCTGGGCTGCATAGTGAGACCCTGTCTCAAGGAACAACAAAACCGAACAAAACAAACAAAAAATCCCCTACACGTTAGGAATACTGAACAGCTTCCATGAACATAGATTTAATTTGAATATATTTTAACAACTATGCAGCTGAGAAATGGCACAGAAAACAGCAGGATTCAAGAAAAGAGCAAAGAAACAAAAATCAAGCTTATTTGCCAAACAGTGGGTTCTTGTGTCTTGAACAACCAGAGTTCATAGCAATTCCATTTTAGAAGTTTACTGTTGAGCTTACAGTCCAAACACACAGCTCAGTTTAGAGATGAAGGCACTATGACATGATCTGGAACAATGTATCACAGGTGTAGACTCCTTATACCTAATATTGTTTATTTTCCAGAATCATACTTTGTATTGACCCTATATTAAATCCAACTTTCTGGGGAGAAATTTACAATGATTGAAAAGGACATTCTCCTAAGTAATGCTTAACAAAAAATAATTAACAGAAATTAAAGAGGAGGGGTTTTGCCTGGGGACTGAAGCAAAGGCTATTTTTTTAGATTTTCAGTGAAATTAGAAAGTTTGGCTTTGGGGCATCAGTAATGTTCTGAAATATAATTGACTTTATAATAAGCCCTTCCAGAGTTACACCTTTCATCCTCAAAAGAAAACTCTCTTGTAACAATTTAAAAGTGAGAAGATTTTGTTCATCTGTTTGTTTTGAGACAGGGTTTTCCTATGTAGCCCTCAGCCTTCCAAATATTGGAATTACAGGCATTCATCATCATGACTGGAAAGGGCGAGAACATTTTGCTACGGCACATATACAAAATCGCATGTGTAATTATGGTTGTTCTTTGGGGGCAGTGGTTCCCAGTCATCTCTCACTCTCATTTTAGTTGAATATTAAGGATTTATTGTTAGGATGTTTTTCCATTTAGGGTGACAATAAACTGACAAGACTGTGTAGGCTTCACTGCAGGTGCTCACCCTAGGTCTTCTTGTCTCATGTAGGCTGGTGAGTATGTCTTTCCTTCAGGTCTCTGAAGCCCTACCAGCCCAGAATACTACTTTGGACTTTTAGAGATAAGAGTGAAAATGCCTGGCATAAAGAGTGCACTTGATGGGATGAGCAGTAGATTAGACAATGTGGAAGAACAAAAGGAAAAATGATTTTGTGGTCCAGGAAATACTTTTCTAAGCTTTAGTTACTTCACCTCTAAATGAGAGTTGACTGAGAAGGTAGCAATGAGGTAGAATACTTGCCTAGCATGTGCAAGGCCCTGAATTCAGTGCCCTGTACCACAATCAATCAGTCAATCAATCAAAAATCTTTCCCATAGCATTATGACAAATATTAAAGGGTTACTGTGAATAGGGCAACAACATATTGGTAAAGTATGTGAATTCCAGAATTAGATTCCCTGGCTTTGAATTCCACCTTTACAACTTACTACCTATATGACCAAAGTTTATCTACGTACCAAAGTTTATACCTAGTAATAATAATACGTAAATTACCAAGCATATAATCTCAGCACTTGGGAGGCTGAGGCAAGAGGATCACTATGAATTTGAGGCCAACCTGGGCAACATAGTGAGTTCAAGGCCAGCCTGAACTGCATAGCTAGACCCTGTCTCAAAAAGACAACAACAACAACAAAAAAGTAGCATGTAACTTGTAGGTTTGTTGTGAGGATTCATGGCAAATAATTGTTTAAAATGTTTGGGTGTGTTTTGTACATAGGAACTTCCCAACAAATGCTAGTTGTCATCACTATTTGTTGTTATTATTTGCCAAATGGAGTCAGCCAGAATAAGTCAGATATTTCTTTCCTTTAAGAATTTGAAAATAACTTTTTCTAGGGTACTAACAGTCCTCAGAAGCTTTAGTCAGTTCTCAGCAGTCTTCACACTCTGCACCCTCGCTGTGAGTTACCCCTCAGGAGTACTCCCAGCTTGTTGATGTTACTGTCCTTTAAGATGTGATGTCCATATCTAACAGGCATTTAAGAGAGTAGCTCTTAACCCCCCTGTCTGCCTCTGCACTGTTCTGAACAGTCTACTTCTGGTAATGCCATTCTTGCTACATGTCACTATTAATAATATTATAGCCAAAGTTTCACCCCAAAGCCTTTTCACACATGCTGCCATTCAGTTAAGTCTTGCTTGTTCTCTATTTTAATGGTGAAGTTTTTAGTAGTTGTTATAGTGTTCTTTTTTGTCTTTCATTATCATGGCATGCTGTACACTGTACCTAAATTATCATTGCCCTCATTTTTTTTTTTGTGATGCTAGAGATTGAACAGAGGGTCTTGCACAAGGTAGGCACATGTTCTACCACTGAACTACATTGCCCAACCTGCCTAAAATGATTTAGAGGAATAATTTGAGGCATGGACTAAAAGTCCCTCAGTGTGGGCTGCTGCTGCAGTGGGGACAGCCAGACTCAAGCCTCTCTCCGTGAGTCAGTGCCATTCATGGACTGTGGAGGGAGAGCACGAGACCTCACCAGGAGATGATCCCCACCTGGAAACCAGCACTATGCACGGCCCATTGCCAGAGTGGGGACAGCCAGACCCACGCCTCTCTCTGTGAGTCAGCGCCATTTGCAGAGGGAGAGAACCAGGCCTCACCAGGAAGCAATCCCCACCAGGAAACCATGTCATTATCATTGTTTTGTTGGGTTTGATTGGGTTTTATTCTGTTTTGTTTGATTATATGAAATCTGATGGCATGAGCAGCTATTTGAAAGATAGCGAGACACATTATGGTAGCCATTTTGAATGTATTACTGGCTTGTTTTGAAGTCCTATATGGCACTCATTGTTTTACTTTTATTGTTTCCATCCTATTCTGTTCCATTTGATTTTTACTATGTCTGAAGGTATCTGCTGCTATTTTGAAGACAACAAAAGGCATTATGGTAACCATTGTTGATTTTGTAAGGTTTTGAAGTCCTGTATCACTTATACTGGTTTATTTTGATTGTTTTTATTCTGTTTTATTTTCCTTTGTTTTATCCTCTTTAAAAAAAAAAAGTCCCTTCCTCTGAAGAGGATTTACCTTCATTTTTTATTTTTTTATTAATTTTTCCCTCAATCATATGCCCTTTTATTTATTTATGTATGTATTTTATTTTTTATTGAAATCAATTTTATTTCAAAGAAAAAAAGAAAAAAGAAAACAAAATTTCAAAACACAACAATCAGGGGACAACAATGTTACGTATGTTGTGCATTGTCATCCCCAAATCAGTCACCCAGAGCACAAGACATCTGTATTCAACTGTCCAAACAATACCAGCACAAACCCTTCTCCTCAAGGAACTCAGAGAAATCAGTAGTATAACTATTTTAAATATGTGTGTATATATATATATATATATATATATACACACACACACACACACACACACACACACACATACATTGTTTTTCAGCTTCTTAAACTAGTGAGACAATACAATGTTTACACATGAGTGTCTTATTTAACTTAAAAGTATGGTCTCAAGTTGTATCCATTTACCTATAAAAGTCTCAAGTTTGTCCCTCATTATGGCTGAGGAGTACTCCATTGTATAAAAGTACCACATCTTTTTTATCCACTCCTCAGTTGATGGGCATTTAGGTTGTTTCCAAAATCTAGCAATTAAAAATTGTGCTGCTATATGAACATGGGTGCACATATATCACTGTAGTATGATGTTTTTAATTGTTCTTGGAAGATACCCAAAAGAGGAACAACTGGGTCAAATGGGACCTCTAGTTTTCTGAGGAATTTCCACACGGATTTCCATAATGATTGTACCAGTCTGTATTCCCACCAATAGTGGAGAGGAGTTTCTTTTTCCCCACAGTCCCTCCAGCATGTGTTAATTGCTTGATTTTTTGATAATAGCCATTCTTTCTGCAGTGAGGTGGAATTTTAGTATTATTAATGTTTTAATTTGCATCTCTCAAATGACCAGTAATGTTGAACGTTTTTTCATATGTTTATTTGCTGTTTGTATTTCTTCGTCTGAGAAGTGTGTATTCATCTCAGATGCCCATTTTTATGTTGGGTTTTTAAATCTGGGAGGACTGATTTTTTTGAGACCTTTATGTGTTTTTGTAGTAATCTCTTGTCTGAGGAAGAACTGGAAAACATTTTCTCCCACATTGTGGATTGTCTCTTCACTCTGTTGGTGGTTTCTCTTGTTGCACAAAAACTTTTTGTAAGATGAGATCCCAGTTGATTCTTTGTGACAGTTTCTGTGCAGTTGGGGTTTTGTTCATAAAATCTTTGCCTACACCAGTGTCTTCAAGAGTTTTACCTACTCTATCTTCCAGCAGATTTAATGTTTCTGTTTTAATATTTAGATCCTTGTTCCATTGCAAATTTAGTTTAGTGCATGGTGAAAGATTTGAATCCAACTTTAATCTTTGGCATGTGCAGAGCCAGTTTTTCCAGCCATTTATTAAAGAGGCTCTTTCTCCCAGTGAATGTGTTTGGCACCTTTGTCAAAGATAAGATGGCTTAGTGTGTCTGGAGTTGTTTCTGCATCTTCTAATCTGTCCCACTGCCTTTAGGTCGGTTTTTTTTTTTTTTTTTTTTTTTTTTTTTTTTTTTTTTTTTTTTTTTTTTTTTTTTTTTTTTTTTTTTTTTTTTTTTTTTTTTTTTTTTTTTTTTTTTTTTTTTTTTTTTTTTTTTTTTTTTTTTTTTTTTTTTTTTTTTTTTTTTTTTTTTTTTTTTTTTTTTTGCCAGTACCACACTGTTTTTATCACTGCAGGTTTATAGCATAATTTCAAGTCAGGGATTGTGATGCCCCATTTTGCTTTTGTTGCCCAGAATTGCCTTTGCTATTCTAGGTCTCTTCTGCTTCAAATGAATTTTAGGATTATTTTCTCTAATTCTGTGGGATATACTGTTGGAATTTTGATTGGGATTGCATCAAATCTGTATATCTGTATAATAGTTTTGGAAGTATGCCCATTTTCACTACATTGGTTCTTCCTACCCAAGAGCACAGGATATCTCTCCATTTTCTAATGTGCTCTTCAGTCTCCTTTTTAAGAGTATGGTAGTTTTCAATGTAGAGGTCTTTTATAACCTTTGTTAGATTAATTCCTAAGTGTTTCTTTCTTTCTTTCTTTTCTTTTTTTTTTTTTTTGGATCCTCTTGTAAAAGGTGTTTTTTTCCTGATTTATCCCTCAGTAAGTCTGTTATTCTTATAAAGGAAGACTATTGATTTTTGAGTGTTGACTTTGTATTCAGTCATGCTACTGAATTTGTTTATTAAATCTAGCAGTTTTTTGGTTGTGTTTTTGGGGTCTTCTATGTAAAATGTCATGTGATCTGCAAATAATGATAGTTTAACTTCCTCCTTTCCTATGTTTATTCCTTTTATTTCTTCCTCTTGTCTAATTGCTCTGGCTAAAGATTCCAGGACTATGGTGAATAAGAGTGGAGGCAGTGGACATCCTTGTCTTGGGCCTGATTTTAGAGAGAGAGTTTTCAGGTTTTCGTCCATTTAGCATGATTGGCTGTTGATTTGTTATAAATTTTGTCTTGGTTACTTCCCTCTTGCTACTGGGTCAAAATATCCAACATCCAAAATTAAGGGAGGAAAGGTTTATTTAGCTGTTGGTGGAGGTTTCAGTTCATGCTCAGCTGTCTCTAAGGCAGGGTGGCATGGCATAAGGGCGACAGTTCATGGTGGCAGCAGATACCAAAAGCTACAAGAGCAGAAAGTGGAGGAGCATGAAGAGAAGACTTTTTCTGCCCTTTATGTTATATGTAGGCCACACTCACTTGGGTGTAGCACTCACACTCATAATCTCAGCATTGGACCATGAGTCATTCACAAACTCTGGAAGCCCACCTCCATGACTGCATGAGGCTTTGGGGGGACATCCAGACTCAAACCATAACAGTTGGTTTTTTTCACATTGTGATAAAGACCATCTATTCCAATTTTCTGTACAGTGTTTATCATGAGTGGTTTCTGGACTTTGTCTGCATCTATGAAGATGAACATAAAACTTTTGTACTTGGCTCTGTTAATATGGTATATTATATTTACAGGTTTACATATGTTGCACCATTCCTGCATCCCTGGGATGAATCCCACTTGGTCATGGTATATAATCTTCTTTACAATTTGCTGCATTCTGTTTGCCAGTATCTTATTAAGAATTTTTGCATCTATGTTCATAATGGAAATTGGCCTGTGATTCTCTTTCTTAGTTGGGTCCTTCTCCAATTTTGGTATCTGAGTAATGCTTGCTTCCAGGAATCAATTTGGGAGTATTGCTTCCCTTTCAATTTCATTAAAGAGTTTGAGAAGTAGTGGTGTTAGGTCTTCTCTAAATTTCTTGTAGAATTCAGCAGTGAATCTGTCAGAGCCTGGGCTTTTCTTTGTTGATAGGTTTTTGATTACATCTTTGATTTCATTATTGATATTGGGTTATTTAGGATTTTTAAATCTTCTTGATTTAACTTTGGTAATTCATATGTATCTGGGAATCTGTCCATTTCTTCTGTATTTTCCATCTCATTAGAATACAAATTTTCAAAGTAAGTATAGATGATCTTCTGAATTTCTGCAGGGTCTGCTGTGATGTCGCTCTTTTCACTCCTAATTGCGTGTATTTGAGTTTTTTCTTTCCTTTTTTTGGTAAGGTTGGCTAAGGATTTGTAAATTTTATTTTATCTTTCAGAGAACTAACTCTTTGATGCACTTACTCTTTGTATTATTTTTTTAGTCTCCAGTGTGTCAATTTTGGCTCTGATCTTTATAATTTCCAATGCTGCACAAGATTTTGGCTTAGCTTGCTCTTCTTTTTCTACAAGTTTGAGGTTCATCATTAAGTTGTTTATGTGTGCTTGCTCTGTTTTCCTGATATGGGTATTTGCTGTTGTAAATTTTCCTCTTAAAACTGCTTTCATTGTGTCCCATGTGTTCTGGTATGTTTTGTTGTCATTTTCATTCAACTGTAAAAATCGTCTGATTTCTTCTTTAATTTTATCTGTGACCCATTTGTTGTTCAGCAGAGTGCTATTTAATTTCCATGTATTTCTGAAGTTCTTGTGGTTTCTTTTGCCATGGATTTCCAATTTCATTACAGTGTGGTCTGATAGTATGCATGGGATAATTTGAATTCCTTTCTATTTACTTAAGCACGTTCTATGTGCCAGTATGTGGTCTGTTTTGGAGAACTTCCCATGTGCAACTGAGAAAAATGTGTATTCTAATGTTGTGGGGTAGAACACTCTATAGACATTTACTAAGTCCATTTGTCCAAATATTTGGTTCAGTTCTAATATTTCATTATTAATTTTTTGTCTAGATGATCTTTATTTTTGTGACAGTGGGGTATTGAGATCTCCCAACACAATAGTATTAGGGCTTATTTGATTTTTCGTGTATGTTAGTATTTGTTTTATATAGTTGGGTGCACTGGTATTTGTTGCATATATATTTATGATTATTATCTCTTCCTCTTGGATTGTTCCTTTTATGAGGATATAGTGACCTCTTTATCTCTCTTAATCAGTCTTTACTTGAAATTCACTTTGTCTGAAAATAGAATAGCTACCCTTGCTTTTTTCTGGGTTCCTGTCTTGTGGAGTATTGTTTCCTATCCTTTAATTTTCAGTCTATTGAATTAGTCTCTTGTGGAGTATTGTTTCCCATCCTTCAATTTTCAGTCTATTGAATTTCAGTCTATTTTTGAATTAAATGTGTTTCATGTATGAAGCATATTGTTGGCTCTTGCTTCTTGATCCATTCTGCTAGTCTGGGTCTTTTGATTGGTGAATTGGGACCATTAACATTGATGGTTATATGATATGTATTGACTTATCATTGTCATGTTGTTTTCCTATTGTTAGTTCCCCCCTTTTATTCCCTCCCTCTGTTTGCCTTGCCTGGTGGATTCCTTCTATCGGGGTTCATGGAAACTGTAGTCCTTATCATCTTTTTCTAGAATCCTTCAGAACATTTTGGAGTGCTGGTTTGGTGGTTATAAATTTCCTCAAATGTTCTTTATCATGAAAATATCTTATCTCTCCATCAGTTTTGAAAGACAGTTTTGCAGGCTACATCAATCTAGGTTAAGGCTGTTTTTCCTTAGAACTTGAAATATTTCACTGCAAGCTCTCCTTGAATTGAGAGTTTGTGCTGAGAAGCCAGTTGTGATTCTGATGGGCTTTCCTTTCTAGGTGATTTGTTTCTTTTCCCTGACAACGTTTAAGATTCTATTCTTGTGAATTTCTGGAATCTTGACTATGATATATCTGGCTGTAGAACTTTTTTGATCATGGCTAATTGGAGTTCTATATGCCTCTTATCTGCATGTCAAGTTCTTTTTCTCTACCAGGAATGTTTCCTGCCATGATGTCTGTGAACATTTTTTAATGTCATTTGTGGTATCTCCTGCTTTTTCATTGACTCCAATGAGTCTTATGTTATTCATCTTTGTCTCATCTAGCAGCTGCTGGCCTGATTTCTCATGGTCCCTTGCTATTTTGGAGAAATCTTCCTTTTCCTAGTCACTAACGGCAAGCCTATCTTCAGTATCTGAGTTTCTATTCTCACATTGTCCTAATGTGCTTCGAATATTTTCAATGGAGTTTTTATCCTCCTGGATATCTGCTTGAATCTGTTTTATAGATTCTGTTTCTTTCATATGGTGAGTGTTCATAATTTTCTTAAACTCATCCATTTGTTTTTGTCTGTATCTGCTTTAAAGTCAGTAAGTATGATGTGTATTTGGTAATCTCTATAGTTATCTGAGAGATTATTTCTGATTTCATTTTTTCCAGAGCCTCATTCAATTGCTTTATTGTTACCACTTCAAGGAGCCCAGGTGGGAGGTTTTCAGAGTGTCCCAGCTCATAGCCCCCTGTATTTGCCTTTGGTGAACTTGGTATCTTGGGTTGCATTTTGTTTAAGTGTCTTCTCATTTTTTCTTTCTTTTTTTAGTTTAGTTCCTGGGGTGATGCTTATAAATTGCATATGTGTGCTTACTTTATTGCTAGTATCTAGGACCCCTCGGTGATGACCACTTCTCTGAGGTATCTTCCAGGTGAGGCTGGTTTTTGGGTTTGAGTCTGTTGGAAGATCTTACCTGTTCAGTTTATTGGAGATGAGAAGTTGTTGCTTGCTTGGCCCAGTCCCTGGTTCTTTGGGACTGTGCCACAGTATTTTCTGTGACCCCTAGTCAATCTCAGTCATGGACTACCAAGACTAACACCTGTTTAGAATAGTTATGTTAATTTTGGCTCAAGTAGTACCAATAGCATCAAACACATTCTAGAGAAAGACAAACTGAGTTAACCCTTAGTTTGATACTCTTAACCATATGAACTAGATTTGTGGTTATATAACAAATCTAAAACAAACTAGAAAATTAGATGCAGTACACAGGTCAATTTTGCCCTTAGGGGTCAAAATTTAAAATGGGTTAAGGAGAAAATAGAGAAGTGGAAGAAGTGGAGGAGATTAGAAGTAAGGCCAGAAGACAAATGGGAATCAGGTAAACTTTGGGAAACTGGTGCAGAAGGCTGAAGGAAAAGAGAGATGGAAGAGATAAAAGGAAGAACAGAACAGAACCACAACCACAAAGAGTCTAGGAACCACATTCTCACTCCTCTAAAAACAAGATCAAACAATGAAAAAGAAAAACAAAACAAAACAAAACAAACAAGAAAGAAAATAAAAAGTCCTCTTCCAGGGCTCTCTCTGGTTTCACTAGTAGACAACCTGTGGAGACAGAGTCCTGATTTGTGCAGATCTCTCCCAGAAAGCCAACAGTAGTTTTGGGGTGGGGTATTGGGTAATCTCATCAGGCCTGCCCCAAGGGCAGACTCACTGGGCTTACCACCATCCAAGCACTTTCTGCAGTTCTGAGTCGAGCTGGGGCTGCTAAATGGAGCTGGCAGCAGTTCTGGGTTCTGATCTTAGCTGGCCAATCTCCAAAATCATTCCCAGCTAATTGGTCTCTCCTGTGGGAAGACTAGGTCCTCACCACCAGCCAGTACAGACCCTCTTTCTGCTGCTCCCCTGCACTATCTCATCTCTCTGCAGAGGCTTCTGGGGTTGCCAGCCATCATGGTCACTCTGGGACCGCAGGTTTGAGCTGCTCTTCTTGTGCAGTGAGTTCCGTCTCAGGGAAAAGGCATCACCAGCTACCTCCTTCTTCATTGGACTTTCTCTTTACTCACTCCATTTGCTTCAATTCACACTTCAGTTTCTTCCTGGGTCCAATGGACCCACTTCCTTCCTTCTTGTCTACCTCATGATGCTGTTTTGCGATGTCTGGATGGCAACTATCAGAGAGGCTGTTTTCTCTGCTGCTTACTGCTACGCCATCTTGATCTCTTCCACAATTTGTTTTTTTAGACTTCTGTGGCCACGATCAACAGGAGACCAACTGGTCCATGACCTGAGATTCCCAAAGTCCCACAAAATTAGCATAGGCTCTCACTTAGTCATGGCTCACCTTAACCGTGAGAGCACAGCCTCTGGGCTCCCAACCTGCTTTGACTAAGGAAGGTCTCTCTGTGGACTTGCTGTTTCCATAAGCCCTGAGCTGTATTTCTGACCTCCTTACCCACTGTGACAAAGTTTCTCATTCATTCAGTCCAATGCACTTGGCACAAAAGCTGACGATCCACCCTAATTACCTGTCGTCACTCTTGGTTTAGCTTTGATTTTAGCGTTTCAGCTCCATGTTATTTTCTCAGTTCTTTAAGGCCTCTCTCATCCTTAATAACAGATATTCTCCAGAATGAATGAGTTTATTTGGAAGTAGCAGAGCATTGCAATGTCTATATTCAAGGAGGCTGAGGCAAATGGAAATTTTAAAGCAAAAGGAAGAGAACTGCATTAGTTATTTTGAAACAATAATCCTTGGGCACAAGGGTCAATAACAAAGGTGACTCCAGTCTGAGTTTGAGCATTGCTGGACAGATATCCTTGCATTAGTACTTCTTGTGAAAGGCTGCAGCAGTCTCTGTAAAGGGTGGTTCTAGCAAAGCTTCTCAAGATAATTATGACCAGAAATGGGCACAAAATCCCCCCTCCATGCAACCTCCTGGTTTTATTACTTTTTTGTTTGACACAAGTGACTCCATTTTGATTCTGAGAACTTCCACACTTCATTTTTTTTTTCATACTTTTTTTGAGAATATTTTTCCCCCAAGGGAATATTGATTTAAAAACCCAATCTATCATTACAGGAAAATGCAAATCAACCCACAATACTCCCATTCTTTGAGAAGAAAACAAAACCAGAAGAAAATTAATGAGAGTTGAAGAAGAGCATTTGAAGTGGAAATAACCTTGCCTGTCCTGGTGGCCAGGCAGCAGGCCCTGGTGGGTGTCAGGGAGTGACCAGGGAGGTCACCAGGAGGGCGCGTGTGAACCTGTGGAGAGGAAGACCACAGGCTCTCAGGGGTTCTAGGAGAAGAGAATTTTGGGTAAGGAACTTGGGCATGTGTTGCTGGGGATCGAACCCAGGGTTTTGCACATGCCAAGTAAGCACTCTAACACTCAGCCGTATCCCCAGCCTGATAATGAAGATTTTAAACAGCAGCTTCTCATACATGGCCCTTCTTTAATGTTTGCTAGACTAAATTTTGTGTGTTGGCGTACTTCTTTAAAGCAAAGTCACTCTGTGATTGTGCCACAGGAACAACTGCAGCTGATTACGGAAAAGGGAGGGAGGGAGGACACAGGAGGGAAGAGAAAAGCAGAGTCACAACAGCAAGGATATGGAAGGCACGTCTTGTTCCAGCAGCGCTCAGCCCTTACCACACGGTGGGGGAATTCAAACGTTAAAGGAACCATGTCCTCTGTCCTCTAGGAGTTTGTTGTCCAGGGATCAGGGGAAACACTATGTCGTCCAATAATTCACATACAATACACATGCAACCAAATTTTGTTGCAGTATTCTTGCTAAGAAAGGAAAAAAAGGCCCTGATCTCCAGGTCAGCAGCTGGCCTGGAGCTCACAGCTCGGCCGTTACTCTCCTGTTAGAAACATCACACAGACTACCAACGCCGGTCAAGGTCACACTGAGATCATGAGGGAGTGAGGAAAACAAGATCATTTCATATTTTTATCTAAGTACAGACAAAACCGAGGTCACTATGTAACCCATAAAACAGCAAATAACTCTTCTTCCATCTACTATGAGTCACTACAGCCCTGTTACCTTTGGAATTTTAGCCTGATCTCGCCTGCTGTTGCCGTGAATGCTGAGCTGTGCCGTCGTGGGTGGTCCTCCTATGCAGACAACATCCAAGCCGGGGTGGACTCCCGCGTTCTTGGCCTCTCCCACATGGCCCCCGGCTGTTATAGACAGGCGGATCAGGCAAAGACAGCAGGAGACTGGAGAGGCACTGGGTCCAAGCTGGAGTCAGGACGACCAGGCCTTGGTCAGATAAGCAGGAGCTTGAAGTAGGAAGCTACCAAGAAGCAGGTGGACAAGTCCAGGACATGAGAAGGGAGGTAATGGAAGGGTGCTGAACTGTGACAACTGTCCCCACCTTTCTGGAAAACGTTTTTTCCTCTCATTTTATTCTTTAAATAAACCACTTAGCTAGGACAGAGGCCTAGAGGCCCCTGCAGACATATGCTTTGTATGTGCCACTACTCCTCACAGGCCCATTTCTAGATTGAATCTGATTGTTTTCACCTTACAGGGTGACCTCAGAATGTGAGCCCTGGTGACTTTTTGGTATAAGAACTCCTAGCAAAGAGTCCCCTTGGCAGCCATTTTTGGGTCCCCTCCCAACTACTGGGAGCTATTTCTCTCTTCTTAATACTCCTGTCTACGTCGTTGTCTTCAATTTTATTCTTTGACTTTGTGAGATATGGACCCACATTACGTCATTATAGAACCACAGCCTGAATCCAGTTCAAGGCCTTTCTCATCAGTCTCTTGGTGAGCTGCGTGTGAATACAAAACTCAACGTGTTCAGCTTTAGGTGCTCTCCGGGTGGGCTTCAGCCAGAGGGCATTATCACTTCAAATATATTCATTAATCTTCATAAGAGGAGCATAATATATAATTTATAGTTGATCTGAAAGCTGCTAAAGGTTAATTTAATTCAGAATTACGAACAGAAATAGACAAAGCTGGAATTTGAATATGGATCCTTTGAATGCTTCTCATAACTGAACAACTGAAGACAGAGAATAAGAGAGAAAGGAAAAGAAAGATGTCCAAAGTGAGGAAAAAAAAAAAAAGATTTTTTTTACCACCTAGTATAACTGCCACTTTGATGGAACAACATAGTCCTCTTGAAATACTTCAGAAAGGAGTTTTTAAATTCACTGGACTTTGTAACCAGAGAAAATCATTCAAGTACAACCAAGATGTAAGAGAATATATTTTCTTATTTGTTGCATAAGCAAAAGAAAATTAACCCATTAAATTGAAATCCATGGTTATGCTGGAAGAAATGTCCTTTACTGTCATCTACCATATTTTGCTTTCTGTGAGTAATAATCTTTTTGCTTCCTCCTTTAGCATAATGACCTTCTTAAAGGTAACTGAGAATCTTAGAGGCCATAATGGTTTCTTCTCCATTAAGGAAATTTTGGGTGCCAGAAGGACACAGGCGGGAGACTTTTCAGTGAATATTTTTTTATTTTTTTAAAATCAAAAACCAATGAACTATATCACTAATGGAAAACAAGGTGTAGCACAGTGGTAGAGAACATTCTTAGTGTGCACAAGGTCCTTGATATGATCCTCAGCAACAAAGGAAAAATATGTTTAAAGGTCAAAAATGATATATGTGTGTATATATCTCTTTAAAGACAAGTGAATCTGCAACTAAGGTACTGTCAAGAATACAGTTAATTTGCTTCCGGTTTTTCATTCATCAACTGTAATTGATTCAGATTGTTTCAATGTGAGTCTGTAACAAGAGAAGAAAAATACATAAAGCAGGAAAAAGAGCTCAGTTAAAAGTAAACAAAGCTAAAGAAAAGGAATAGACAAGGAATTTGATATGCGGGTAAGGCAAACCTTCAAGCTGAAGTTATGTGAATTGAGCAATTCTAAATATTCGTGTTATCTGGATTCCAAGAAAACATTTCCTGAGTCACTTGATAAGACTATAATTCTGAATGTAATATACCAAAAATGTAATGTATCTAAATTCTCTAGCAACCTTAACTATATACCCTTTAAAAAAAAAAAAAATCAAGGACAACTTGTCAGTTTACCAGCAGATGGTGCCCCAAATCTAGTTTACAATAAAACAGCAACCTCGAATTCAGTAACAAATCCTTCTGTGTCAGGGTTTTTGTTGTGTTGAGTGATTGCATGACTAGTTTGATTATTTCGTGGAGAAGTAGGAATTTTTACCTAGTTATATAAAATATTAAATATGTCTTATTATCATTTAAATGACACTTCTTCATGAACCTTAACTTCTTTTGCTCCTCGCCTTCCTTTCATTTGATCCTTTTTTGCAGCATTGAGATTAAATCCCAGGGTTACTGAGCTACATTAACAACCCCCTTTCTTTTCTTTTTCCTTTTTTCTTTTCTTCTTTTCACTCCTCTACTCCCCTTTCCTCCCCCTCCCCTCCCCTCTCCTCCTTCTCTCCTCTTTTCTTTTCTTTTCAGTCAGGGTCTCACTAAGTTGCCCAGGCTGGCTGTGAATTTGTGAACTTTCTGCCTCAGCCTCCTGAGTAACTGGATTACAAGTGTGAGCCACACCACACCTGGCATATTTTTCTTTCTGGTTAGCACACAATAATTGCATGCATTTGTGGGATACAGTGTGATATTTCAATACATGTATCTGATGTGTAATTACCAAAACAAGGTGATTAGCCTTTCCATCTTCTTATCATTTCTCTATGTTGGGAGAATGAGTTCTTTTAGTTCTTCTCAAGTACACAAAGGTCATTGCAAACTGTAGTGACCTACTGGGCAGCAGACTGATAGAACTGACCACTCCTCTCTGATGGCATTGTAGTCCCCATCATCGAACCTCCGTGTGTGCACATGCAGTGTGCCTAACCCTTTCCAGGCTCCATGAATCGCTATTCTACTCTTTTGTGCTTTGAGTAAACATTTTTCTTATTATGCACATCTAGGTGAGAATATGAGGTATTAGTCTTTCTTAACTGCTTTATGTCATTTAACATAGTATCCTCCAGTTCCATCCATTTTACTAAAGATAGCAATTTTATTCTTATTGGCTGACTTTTGTATGTCTATCCATTGCACATACACACTGTTTTTTTGGGTGGTATTGGTGATTTAACTAAGGGCCTTCACACTGACTTACATCCCCTTCCCTTTTTAAAAATTAATTAATTAATTAACTTTAATTTTGAGCCAGGGTCTCATTAAATCCCTAATTGCCCAGGCTTTAATTTGCTATCCTTATGTCTCAGCCTCCCAGGGTAATGGGATTATAGTTATACATGACCACAGCTGATTTGTACGCTGTATTATTTTAATCCATTCACATGATCCTTAACTTTAAAATTAAAATGGAAAATAAATCACGACTTAATTTTACTTGTTTTCTTTTGTATTTACACAAACATTTATATGCTAGTGTAAAATGCGTTTCAGTATAAGGTGAATCTGATGTTTCACAGAGGAATCCAACACCTATAAGGCTATGTGTGTCAAGTATAAGAGCAGGGGTAATCCATAAAAACTATACCTTCACCATTTTTTATGACATGAATGAAATCTAAATGCTAGGGGGTTTGTGTTTTTTTTTAATTAAAAATTTTTTTAAAGATAGCATTTCTCTATGTACTTTACATTGGTTTTGAACTCACTGTGTAGCTCAGGCTGGCCTCAATCTCACAGTGATCAGAGAGAGACGGCAACAACAGACAGAGATGGCAACAAAGAAGGAGGTGGCAAGTGGCACTTTCTCCCGCAGCTCTGACTCATGTTGGGGAGGGGGTGCTTGAACCTGCAGACACATGGTGACTACTGACAACCCCACAGGCCTCCATGGAGAAATGCTCCAGTGGACACAGTGGACTTCCGTGACTGGTGAGTTATTTGGGTTCACATATCCCAGAGAGAGGTCAGTTGGCCCGTAACCATCTTGAACAGAAGCCAAACGAGCTCAGAACACAGGCAGCTGCAGGCTGGCTCCATCTAGTGCTTCCCAGTGTCAGGGTGAGATACAACCGAGTTCAAGTTGGCAAGAGGTCAAGGAGCTGACTTCAAGCCAACAAGGAGCTGATTTCTTTCTTTCTTTCTTTCTTTCTTTTTGGTACCGGGGGTCAAACTCACAACCTTGCACATGCCAGGCAAGGAGCCGATTTCAAGCCAGCGCATAGCACTCAGAGTGCTGCAGGCTGAGCAAATCAAATTCCAGTCTCACAGCCAGAAAGCAGCCTAAACTTCAGTGGAGCTAATGGTGCAGTCTTACTGGGATTAGCCACTACCTCACCAGAAATGCACAGCTGTCTTGCTGGGATTAATCACCACGGATCTGGGCTCTGTCTGCCCACTCTGTCTACCAGTGAGAGCAGAGACATGCATTGAAATGGGCACGTTTTTTCTTCTTTTGATGGTTTGTTCTTGTTTTTATAGTAATTATGCAAACTGTTACTAGTATTTTTGTTATTGTTCTGTTCTTGTTTTTATTTCTTCCTTCTCTCTTTCCCTGCTGTCTTCTTTACCAGTTTCCCAAAGTTGGCATAGTCTTCCTTTGTCCTCCAGTTTTTTTTATTGCATTTGTTATTTTATTGATACATTTTAGATATACATAATGAAAACATTCATAGAGATTTTGTACTTGTGTATATCTTTTTTACATGATATATCTTGATTCTTCCTTTTTTCACATTCCTCTCCCCTCTCTTCAACTCTTTTCTTTCCTTATTTAAAAAAAAACTTTGTTTCCATTTTTTCCTTCTATTTATTTTCTTGTCCCTTGCTTCCTTTCCCTCTCCTCTCCTTGTTCCCCTTCTCTTTTGAACAATTTTTCCCCATATCCCAATATTTATTTTATATTTTGGCCCTTATTTACACTTTTGGTTTCTCACACCAGAGAAACAATGCAGTAAACATGTGTATCTGATTTATTTTACTTAAGAGTGTGGTCGCAAGGTGTATTCATTTAGCTACAAATATCTCAAGCTTATCCTTCTTTATGGCAGAGTAATACTCCATTGTTTAAAAAGAAAGAACCACACCTTCTTTATCCATTCATCAGTTGATGGGCATTTGGGCTGTTTCCAAGATTCACCTACTAAAAATTGTTCTGCTGTAAACATGGATATGCATATATTGCTGTGGTATGATACTTTTAAATCTTTCAGGCAGATACCAAGAAAGGGAATAGCTGAGTTGGATGGTACCTCTAGTTTTAGTTTTCTGAGCACTCTTCACACTGATTTACACAGTGGTTGTACTAGTCTACACTCCCACCAGGAGTGGAAAAGGGTTCCTTTTTCTCCACAGCCTTGCTATCGATTCTTGTTGGTTGATTTCTTGATAATAGCTGTTCTTTCTGGAGCGAGGGAAGATTTCAATATTGTTTTAATTTGCATCTCTCAAATGATCAGGGATGCTGAACATTTTTTCATACATTTAATTGCCATTTCTACTTCTTCATCTGGGAAGTGTCTGTTTATTTCATATCTCCATCTTTGGATTGGGTTTTTAAATTTGGAGAGTCTAGAGCCAGGTGTGGTGGTGCATACCTTTAATCGCAGCACTTGGGAAGCTGAGGCAGGAGGTTTGTTGTGAGTTTGAGCCCATCCTGGGCTACAAAGTGAAGTCAAGACCAGCCTGAACTGCATAGTGAGATCCTGTCTCAAATATATAGGGCCGGTGATTTAGCTCAGTGGTGTAAGCACCACTGATGCATGAGGTTGTGAGTTCAATCCTTGATACAAAAAAAAAAAAATTGGAGGGTCTGATATTTTTGAGTTCTTTATATATTCTAGATATTAATCCTTTGTCTAAGGAACAGATGACAAAAACCTTTTCCCACCCTGTGAGTTGTCTCTTCACTCTGTTGGTGGTTCCTTTTGTTGTGAAAAAGCTTCTTAATGAGATGAGATCCCAGTTGCTGATTCTTTGTGATATTTTCTGTGTGATTGGGGTTTTGTCACGTGAGAAGCAGCTGAGCCACAGCTGAACAGGAGATCAATCACACATTTGAGGCTAGAGCAAGGCTGACCCTGAAAACAGACTGCCAGAGGTGAGCCATGTGAACAAGTTGTTAGAACTAGAGCAAAGGCAGTCCAGCAGGTGCCCAGCCTTGGTGCTCCTCCCTGTTAACTACAGCACAGATAGCTCTAAAAATGTTTCGCTCTCAGTGTTCTCAGAAAAATACTGAGAATTTACATTTTCACACTGCTGCACACGTCCTCCGTTTTTACTGTGTATAAATAAAGACTCAGACTGTGCTGAGTTGTTGCTGCCTCTCCATCGAAGAAGTCAGGTCCTAACCAGGCCCAGCTTTTTTCTATGTGTCTTGTTTTTTCTTAATCGCCCATCATCCCCCGTCAGGATCCCACTGACTGCGAGTTGCTGCGGTTTATAAAGTGTTTGCCTATACCAATGTCTTCAAGCGTTCTACCTGTTCTGTTTTCAGCAGATTTAGTGTTTCTTTTTATTATTTAGATTTTTGATCCATTTCAATTTTAGTTTCATGTATGGTGATAGATGTGGGTCTAGTTTTAGTCTTTGGCATGTGGAAAGTCAGTTTTTCCAGCACCATTTATTAAAGAGGCTATCTTTCTTCCAGTAAAGGTATTTGGCTCTTTTGTCAAAGATACAGTAGCTGGCAGCCATAAGCTGGTAGAGAGAAAGGCACGCTGAAGTTGTGGAGCTTTGCTTTCCATTTTTCTGTCTGTACATTCATTGTTTCCTTCCAAGAGATCTCCTTGCCTACATTACAATCACCTTCCCTGAGATGGATGGCAAAGGTATTTGCAAAGAGCCTGATCAGAAATCAAACTTTTCCTTTTGTGAAGAAGAATCCAAGAATGAGTGGAAGAAGACAACATGAGAGAGAAAGAGATAGAGAGAGAAAGAGAGAGAAAGACAGACAGAGAGAGAGAGAGAGAGAGAGAGAGAGAGAGAGAGAGAGAGAGTCTTGAGCCAAAGCCCCAAGAGTGAAGTTCAGGATATGAAGACCTCAAGCCCATACCCCAAGAAGGATTAGGCTCAAGATACCCCAAGTCAAAGCCCCAAGAAGGGCAAAGCTCATTATGTGAAGACCTAAACCAAAGCCCTGAGAGGGGTGAGGCTGGAGATTCGGAGACTCCCAGGACTCCCTTCAAGAGCGTACCTGAACTTGGCACATCTCAGGAGGAAGACAAGGAATGTCTAGTTCTTATTCTACAGACTCCAGGATCAGAACCTCTCAAGCAGCACATGCTGCCCATAGGAGCAGCCTGCAGCTGGGTGACAATCCCTCCACTCCCAAAAGTCTGCTGATCCAGCTGGTGATTTGCTCAACAGGGAAGGTCCTTCCCTGGAATGCTAAGGATTAGTGGCTCACACCTGCTCACCTCATGGATGAGGCCTCCTCAGTCTCTAGTCCAGTTATCCTTTCATCCCTGAGTCCTATAAGAAATTATTCCGTCAGAATAGAAAAAAAGTATATATATATATATATATATATATATATATATATAGTAGTTAAGATAGTTATACTACTAATTTCTCTCAGTTCATTGAAAGGAAAGGTTTGTACTAATGTTATTTGGACAATTAAATGCCAGTATCTTGTACTCTGAAAAACTTATTTAAAGATAGCAGTATACAATGTATTAACTATTGTTACCCTCCTACTATCTTGTTTTGAAATTTTGGGGGATTTTTCTCTTTAAAATAAAAAAAGAAATTATTCCTTCAGTCAAAGAACAAGAGGAAAACTCCAGGAGATCCTGAGGAAGCTAGTGCAGAGAAAGGCAAATTATGAGGGTTTCCTGTGAAGAAAAGTGTTCTATGACACACTAGCAGGGCTTTCTGCTATGAAAAGGAATTTTTGGAGCTAGAAAATCTTGGAGTTGGGGAATTTGGTATAGTCTTCAAGTGCATCAAGAGGTTAGATGGATGTGTTTATTTGATAAAGCACTCTATAAAACCTTTGGCAGCATTATCAAATGAAAGTTTGCATTTGTGTGAAATTTATGCTCATGAAGCACTTTGGCATCACCCCCATGGTGGGGCATGCTACTGTTCCTCATGCGCAGAATGAATACTGCAATGATGGGAAACTTGCAAGCTGCTATATCTGAAAAACTTGAAGTCTGGTAATCCTTTCCAAGAGGCAAAACTCAGAGACATCCTTCTGAAAATTTCCTTGGGGCTTAAGTACATCCACAACTCTGGCACGGTACACCTGGACATCAAGCCTAGTAACATCTTCATTTGTCATAATGCATGGAGTGATTCTCCTGGAGTCCCAGAAGAGGTTGAAAATGAAGCCAGTTGGTTTCTCTCTGCCAATATAATGTATAAAATTGGTGACCTGGGCCATGTAACTTCAATAAGAAAACCCCAGGTAGAAGAAGGAGATACTCACTTCCTAGCTAATGAGAGTTTGTGAGAGGATTATGGACATCTTCCCAAAGCTGACATATTTGCCCTAGGATTAACGATTGTAGCGGATACAGGAATGAAGGCTTTACCCACCTGTAGTGCAGGGTGGCATCAGATCCATAAGGGTAACTTTCTGTACATTCCTCAGGAGCTCACAGAAGATTTTTCACAATTTGGTCAAGAATATGATCCACCCTGATCCAAGGGAGAGAACTTCTGCAGCAGCTCTGTCCAGAAGTCAAATTCTTGGGCCTTCCTTGAAGATGACAGAGGAGTTCTAGCAGCAGCTAAATTTGGAAAAATCTAACTCACATTGGAAAGAGAACTGAGAAAATTCCAGAAGGCCCAGTTCCCCCAGGGAGACCCCCGCCATGGTAATCTTGAGGTCTCTGGGGGCCAAACAGAATCAAGAAGCGCAAAACACCTGGTAGGATGAAGGAGTGCGAAGTCTTCAAGCTTTATCTTGGGCAGTCTTCCTCACAAGAACTCACTTCAGACCTGCCAACTTTATACTATAAACCCTCCAGTAAGATATTGATCACACAACCTTCCTCTTACAGAATGGAAAAACTAACCAACCTAAATACCCAAATATTTCAAGTCACCCCAACATAGTATTTATAGCTAAGATCACAAAGCTACTAAAGCTTCTTATTATCAATTGTCTCAGGTACAATAATTGGTAGCCACTTTTATTCCTGATTATTATATTCCTACTGCTGCCTATCAATGACTTACAGACTTCTTACATTTTTAGGTGAATCAGAATACATGGGTGTCTGAACTGAAAGAACAAAAACAGTTTTTGACTTGGTCTATAGACTCAAATTACTAACCAAGGATCCCAGAAAGAAATAAAATTTGGCTTGAGTTGAAGTAACACTCTGCAAGGAAATGTGTGAATTTAGACAGCACTTCCCATGTTATATGGTGCTGTTCCTAAAAGAGAATTTCCAACCCCTCTGAGCAATGGTTTTCTTAATGTGCTTTTCAGATGGAATTAACCTCTCTGATATTGTATCTATTAAATAAATGGATCCACCGTTATGTGAGGAGGATAAAAATAAGACTACAAATAGCATGGGTATGCCTGAGCTGGTTATTAACCAGTGAAACAAAAACACTGGCGATAGAGGGCTCAGTGGAGGGTTGATGTGGCAGTTCTGTCTCAGTCAGTTTGTCTTAACCCTTTTGTGGCTGTTAACTGATTTTGACTTTCTGGATATCACCGTTTTCTCTTGATTTTGGCAGAATCTGGCTTTGTTTCCTGTGATTTTAAGCATATTTTGATACAAATTCTTTTCTATATACATTTTAAAGGACAAAATATTTATAAATGAATGTTTTATCTTGTCCCCCCAGAAAAGATATAGTGACTGAGTGTATTTGGAGTTCTTTCTTCATCTTCTGATCTGTTACACTGATCCTCAAATATGTTGGATTTTTTGTTTTGTTTTGTTTGGTGCCAGTACCATACTGTTTTTATTACAGTAGATTTGTAGTATAATTTCAGGTCAGGGATTGTGATGCTCCTGCCATGCTTTTGTTGCCCAGAGTTGTTTTCACTATTCTAAGTCTCTTTTAGTTCAAATGAATTTTAGGATTGTTTTCTCTAATTCTGTGAGCTATACTGTTGGTGTTTTGATTGAGATTGCATTAAATCTGCATAGCAGTTTTGGCTATGGTGATCCTGTGAGTGATTATTCTTAATCAAACCTGAGAGTAACTTCTTAGCCATCTATCTCTGGCCTCACCATATCCAACCACCACTACCAGAATGTCTTCCTACAATGCTGATGTGATTGCTATGCTTCCATTCATTTTCTGTTGCCATAGCAAAATACCTGATACTGGGCACTTTATAAAGTTATGAGGACTACTTACCTCACACTTTTGGACGTTGAAATTCCCTGATTGGGTGGCCTCCAATGTGGGCCTTGTGGTGGATGGCCTGCCCATGCTGAGGGAAAAAGCCAAAGGAACTAACCAGGAAACCAGGTAATGGTGCACACCTGCAATTCCAACCTGTGGGAGGCTGAGGCAGGAGAATCACAGTAAGTTTGAGGTCAGTCTGGGCCACGCAGTGAGTAGAAGACCAGCCTGAACTACATAGTGAGACCCTGTCTTAAAAAACAAACAAACAAACAAAATGGCTAATCAAGATGTACACAAAACTTGTGGTGTGCTCTGTGGTAGTACGTGCCTGGCCTGTGTGAGGTCCTGGGTTTGTGGAGGGTGGTCAGTGAGGGGTGGTGCCTCCCAAAACAATTGACTCAGCACCCAAGGACCTCAGGGAGACACTGTGACACTTCTGTGTGTTTGGCCCTTGGGACTGGCAGGAGTTAGTGACTATAGCTAGCAGAAGGTGGGGGAGGGAAGAAATTCAGATCTGGAAGGCAGTCACCACCAACAGTGCTGACTCTTCCCATGCATCAAGCACAGAAGATGTTCTGTTTTGTTCACAAAAGTGGCATCAGCAAGTAGCAATTTAAAGAAAGAAAATTCCAGATAAGAAAGAGTTTTACAATAGTAGTACAACCATGTCAACCCTGATTGGAAATACACACGTGATAGGGAGGTTGCCGCTATGATTCAGCTTCAAACAGCCTGTGGCATTCTCAAGGGGGCCTATGTAGGGTGCAGCACCTCGTGTCTTTGGGAGAAGACACACTTGCAGTTGGAAATGAGCTGGGAGTGCAGGCAGTTGTTCCATCAGGGCAGCCCGGATCCAAGTAATCACCACTTCTGGTGCACAGTTCCTTCCTCAAAATACACCTGGCTGGGGAGGAGAGAGATGCAACTGGACATGGGTCACAAAACACAGGTTTCTACTTTTTCTTTCTTAAAAAAAACTAACTAGATAGATAGGAGGTGAAAACAAAAGAAATACAGCTACCAAGGCCAGGTCTCTTTTAGATTGTGAAACCCTCTGACCACACTGGTTGTCTAGTGTTAGCAATGAAGCATATTTTACATAGAGGTAACATAGCAAAATTAAATCATGTTAGTAAGGGATCACCAGTGCTGATCACACTAGACTGATATTTACTATAGTTGTTGAATGACATAGTTGAGTTTTTTATTTTTATTTTTTGTAAAATAAATCAAAATTGCACATCAAAATAATATGAGAGTAGTAATACACTGTGTATCACTGTCCTCAAAGTAGTTTTTCAGTATATATGCTTATTTATTTTCTTTATACTACTAATTTCTCTTAATTCATTGAAAAGCAAGTTTTATGTTATTATCTGTTTGGTTCTTTTTTGTGAGAGAGAATCTTTTATATCTATGTCTTATACTCTGAGTAACTTACTATAGTTGTTGATCTTCTGTTTTCTAAACTTTTTTTGTTCATGAACCAGGACATTGGTTAGTCTTTGTTATTTCTGATCATGTGAATGATACAAACAGAAATGATGGGCCATGCAGAAGTACTTGCTGGTACTCATTTAGGATTTCAGAGATTGGGCTATGCCCTCTTGCCATGTTGGTGACTGACCCATGCATTGGTCATGTGGTAGCTTGAAAAGAAAGTCAGATATTACTCTAGTCAAGGTGTATGCTGAAGTCCGGGGTTAGCTCAGTGCAGAACACATGGTTAACATGTTAGCATGTGTGAGGTCCTGGGTTCAAAAACAACAACAGAAAAGCCCTGTGTGTCATTGCATTTTTAAGCTTTTTTTTTTATAATTTTATTTCAAAGATAGTGAAATGCAGCAAAAGATAACAGAACAATCAAAACAAAGCAGTAGAACTGGCATAGAACTTCAGAGAGAGATACTATGAAAACAATAGCTAAGTGCGACCCTGCCTCAAAAAAACCAGGGCTGGGAGTTTGGCTCAGTGCCTTAAGCGCCTGCCCTGGCAAGCGCGAGGTTGTGAGTTCAATCGCCGGTGCCGCAAAAAAAAAAAAAAAAAAAAGAAAACAATAGCTACTATATTGTATCTTGTTACTTTTAGAATAGTTGACCATTCCATCAGATATAGCAAAACAAACCAAAAACAAAACACAATAAAAGCAATAAAACAGGATGTGAAATGAAGAAAAAAAAAAAAGCAAACAAAAATTAAACAAAATTAAGCAAAGCAATGACATTAATATTGGGGCTCAAAGACAAGACAGAGGACAATCCCACCTATTTGCCACACTAGAAAATGTCATTTACCCAAGAAATGCTGAGACTGCGGGCACCAGGCCTGCAAAACAATCCAACAATACAAGCATTTAGTTGCTTTAAGTACCCCAGTTGCCATGAACCCAGCAGGTCCTCCAGGCAAGCAGGATGCTCACGGCGGGGAGGGGAGGGGAGGTCCTTGATTCATAGCCCGTGCTCCAGTGGGCCTATGGGACACAACTCTTTCTTTCCTCCTGGAGTCCATGCAGTTGCGCAGACTCACCAGGGAGGCAGGCGGGCTTGCTTCTGGTTGCTGCCTCTCGCCCCAACATGGAGGGTTCGCAGAAGGCACATAGTTCTCCCCCTGGGTTCTGCGCAGTCACGCAGACTCACCAGGGAGGCAGGCGGGCTTCCATTTTTAAGCTTATACCCAAATGTCTTCTCCAATTTCAAAGAGATGAAAAACCACCTTTGATTTGAGTCATATTGCCCAAAAACAGCAGTTGTTCCCACTGGCAATAATTCCTCACTAGTTTCAGAGAATGTGTAGAACACTGAAAGCTGGAACCAATGGGCGAGTTCTCTGTGGCAGAGTGAGGCCATGCTGAAACATACACACATTTTCTCAATGAGACCAGAGCCTCAGGAAATCTGTCCTCACAGTCCACTTGAAGGCCCTGAACTCAGAGCCTGTGCCCCTCTTACTCATCAGGGCAAGCACTGGGCAGTGTACAGGTAGGGCAAGGGTGGAGGTAATGGCCTAAGACTGTTAATACCATGCTCTAAAATTATTAGCAATTTTATATACTTTTAATCCCACTACAGAGTATCTCTTAAAATTTCAAATAATCTTAAAGCACAGTGTAAGGTTTTTATATAGGGCACACAGATTCATTTGTTAAAATGAACCACATGCAGCTGGAGGACCACTGGAATCCTTCATTTCGCTGGGTTTTTTTGCAGAGTACTGGGTAGGCATCTTTTTGAAATCAACTGTTTAATTTTATTAGCACACGTTTGCAGTACACAATGGCTGCATTCATTGTGGGGAGTTGGTACAGGTACATGACACATCTTAATTTTTTTTATGTCCCTTTCCCCTCCCCTCTCCATCTCTTGGTCCCCTTTCCATTTGCAAAAGAGTGTAGACCTTTTACACAGGTGGATTATAATTCACGATGGTCCAAAACCTTTACAACTACAGTCTCTAGGGAAATGAAGAAAGTGAGGTCATCTTATCCAACTGAAAGGCTGTCCACTTACACTGTCCTTAAAGGGCACAGCAAGGGTGTCACAGACAACACCCAGCGGTCCTTTTCCATGACAGATGAGCTCTGTCTGCTTTCAAGTTTGGCTACTTCAACCACTGCAACACTCTTCCTGGGCTCAAATGGAGAGCATGGTCAGAGAAAGCTCAAGTGCACACAGGCTCTCAGAAGAAATACTCAGCTGGATTACAGATCTACTGAAATTCCAGGCCACTATATGCCTCACTTACTTGTATGTCAAATTCTTTCTCCCTGCCAGGAAAGTTTTCTGCCACCATGTCTGTGAACAGATATTTTTTGTATCATTTGTTCTATCCCCTGCTTTTTCATTGGCTCTAATCAACTTTATGTTATTCTTCTTTGTATCATCTAGTAGCTGCTGGATTGATTTGTCATTGTCCCTTGCTATTTTTAAGAAATCTTTCTTTTCTTGATAGCTAACCACAAGCCAGTCTTCTATGTATGAGATTCTGTCCTCACATTGATTTATTCTGTAGTGGATACTTTCAATGGACTTTTTAGTCTCTTGGATATCTGCTTGAATCTGTTTTATGGATTCCATTTCTTTTCTATAGTGGGCATTCATGGTTTCCATCATTTTCCTTAGCTCCTCTCTTTTTTAATTGTATCTGCTCTAGAGTCATTAAACATGTTTTTCATTGTGGCCATCATCTGTGGAGTTATCTGAGAAATTATTTCTGATTTTATTTTTTCTAGAGTCTTGTTCATTTGCTTTGTTGTTACCAGATTGAAAGAACCAGGCAAACACTAACCAAAAGAGAGCTCAAATGGCTGTACTATTATCAGATAAAGTAGGCTTTAAGATGACAATTGTTTTTAGAGGCAGATGGTAACATTTTGTAATGATCAAAGGTCATTCTACCAAGAAGATAATAACAATTATAAGCATGTAGGCACCTAACAAAAAAACTAAAATAAATGAAACCAAAACTGACAGAATTAAGGGGAGAAATAGATAATTTAACAATAATAGTTGGTGTTTTCAGTGCTCCACTTTCAATAACAGATGAACAGGAGGTCAGTGACACTAAACATTAAACAATATTATAAATTAACTAGATCT